>JADRCD010139695.1:0-10659 GCA_019843815.1 Montemys delectorum | reverse complement strand
TTTTTTTTTTGTAGAAATGAACTCTTAATAAATAACTCCTTTTACTAAGATAATTCAGCACTAAAGGACCCTTGCTGCTTTTCCAGAGGACACAAGTTTACTTTCTAGCACCCACTGCTCTCCTCTGGAACATACCCACCCACAAACATATAAGCATACATCTATTTTTTAATTAACTAAAATTAAAAATAAATAAGAAAGGAAGCAATCCAGGAAGTCATTTCTATGCCAACCACTAGCCTCTAAATGCTCCCTTACATATACACAATCCGGAACATATACATACATGCATATACTCATACATGCCTGTGCACGCATGTGCACACACACACACACACACACACACACACACATGCACACACAAATAAATCAGACATCCATCTCCCCAGACAAAATTTTACAATTAGCTACAAAAATTCACCCTTCATTATAAAAGTGGATCCATTGTCACCCTCTTTCACCCAATAGCCTCAGAAACTCCTCAGCTACTTAGTTATAACGAATAAGGGCTGTGATTCATTACTGGTATCTTAAAAGTCTCAGTAGAACGGGAGCAATAGCGTGATGTGGAGAAAATACCAAAACCATGTGCACACACTAGAACTAAGTCAAGAGAAGCAAACCCCACAGGTTAGCCCTATCCCTTGCCTGCTCCATCCTTGAGTGACAATCACTGACTCTATGCCTCAGTCCCTTTGTCTGTCACCTGCTCCTTGTCTTTACTCTCTGTCCTCAGCTCTGTGGCAGAATTCACATACCTCTGCTTGATACGTTCAGCCTATCTCCACTCCGGTTTCTACAATACATCCTTTGGAAGGCACGCTCAGACTTCTGCACAAGCTCCCTGTGAATAGCAACCCAGGCATGTGTTGCTATCTCTCATACTAACCTTGTTCCAGGTTCAATCAAGCCTATTGAACAATTCACAATCAAGGGATTCTTTTAGGACTAAACCATCTCCAATGGCTTCGTGTTTCCCTGGGTAGTATTAAAACCCTTATTCTGAGTTCAGTAATTTTTTTCAAGAAACTAACTTTTTCCTTCCACTTCTCTTATCCAAACAATTGCTCATAAAAGTCCATGAATGTTTACTAAACACTAAGGACTAGGCATTCAAAAATAATAAATACATTCAACTTTCATTACCAAGGATGGCTGGGCTGATGAGAGCAGACTTCTTCTTACAAGCCTCTGGCCCAAGAATGTTCACTAATTGATCAGATAAATGCTGTTCTATGTGTTTTAAAATGATAGCTATTGAATAAACATTGTACAGCACTATAACTCATGTTTAAACTAAGTTCATCAAACAAGTATGTAAAGGACACAGTGCAGCTTTCTGGTGCTTACAGCCTCTGGGTACTGCTTCAGAATTCTTCTTAGGAGCATTGGATGACATCATCATCACCAATTCAAAGCATAAAAGTGCACTAACGTGGCATAAATAGACTGCCAATGGATGACCTGCGTATAGCAAAAGAGCAGAAGCCAGAGGGCAGGTTGGAGCTGAGTGATGTGAGGCATCCTGTGAACACCCCACAGGGAAGCTAAGGAGGGTGTTACTCAAGACCCCATGTATTTATTATTATTTTTTGTTATTATTATACTATTAGTAGTAATAGTACTAAATACTATACTACAGTATACTATAATACTATAGTAATATAGCAATACTACTACTAATAATAATAACACAGGCAGAATGTCACCTTTTCTAACCTTAGCTAGAAAGATGTGCTTTGGACAGCTCAGAAATTTTCAGTTTTCCCGTATCCAAACCTCAGAGTATAGAAATGAAAGAATATTCATAATTTTTAAACACGTTTCATTTTTAATTACAGGAGATAGGGACACATGAGTGAAAGTGTCCTTGGAAACCAGAAGCACAGATCCACCCAGAGCTGGAGTTAAAGATGTTTGAGGCAATGTGAGGGCTGGGAATTGATTTTAGGAGCAGCATGTCCTCTTAACTGCTGAGCACCGGAGACAGTCCCAGCCCCTGTAATCTTTACTTATAGATAGACTACAGAATTCATCAACACAGATCTTCAAATAGGGAGTGCTTGCATGCTAACTGTCCTTGAGGGAAGTACAATCTGGTGAAGGACTGGGTGCCATCGCTGTAGCAGGTGTGTGCACAGACCCGATGCTGCTATGGACCGGACCACAGGACAACTGTTCTCCAGTAGCAGTGCCAGTGTGACCCAATGCTTAGGGTCTATATCAAAATCACCTGAAAATCTCAGACTTAGGAGACTTAGGCAGAAGGATCGGGAGTTCCAGGCCAGCTTGGACTACACTGTCATAACACAAACGTATGGAAGTAACACAAGGCTGGGCATGATAGGTAGATCTGAATTCAAGGCCAACTTGGTCTACAAAGTATGCCAGGACAATCAGGGATATTAAGAGAAACCCTGTTTTGGAAAACAAAAATCAAAATGCAAACAAAAGATAATAAAAGATAAAATCAAATAAAAAAGAAAGAAAGGAAAGGAAGGAAGGGAGATGAAGGTAAAAAAAAACAAAAAACAAAAAACAAAAACCCTCTTTTAGGGGTCTAATCTTTTCTGGAGCCTCAGCACACTGCTTTGCCTGTAGTTCTCTGTTCTCCCTGACAGAAGCACCTCACAAGGCTTGTCAGGTACAGGCCCCGTAACTACCACCCTACAAGGCTTGTCAGGTACAGGCCCCGTAACTACCACCCTACGATACTGCTTAGTCAGATCTGAAACAAGATAGTTTTTGCTTGTTTCTTTTTTCAGTAAACCAGAAAAGTCTCTCCCAGCACAAGTACATTCCTTTGTAAACCTCACACTTGCAAAGTACATGCCTCCATTCTAACTCTAACCAGTAATAGTCTTAAATTTGAAATTGTCTCTAGATTGAGCATATATTAACAAAGAATCTCTTTATGAGTTATTGCTTCTTGTGGAGCAATGGTAGTCTCACAGGTGATATTAATTTAAGCAACTAACTAACATGCTTTCCGTAGCTCTTAAATTGACTGTCAACTTGGTTTGAGATGGTTTCCAGAAGCGGTAACTCCCCTCATCCTGATAGCAAGGGACTTTCATCTCATCGCTGACATCACAGGCAAAGCTGACTCTGCATTTTCAGAATCTTCTGCTTTATGATGGAAATCAAACTGTTGCAGAATAATAGTTCCATCTATTAAGAAAAATTAATAGCAATACTGGGTGGCACACACCTGTAGTTCCAGTAGTAGGAGATCAAGACAAAAGGATTGGATGTTCAAGGTCATCTTCTGATACATAGTACCTGAGGTCCATGAGACTCTCTCTCCATACCACCTTCCACCAAAAAAAAAAAAAAAAAACAGACAAACAAAACATGCACACTTGAAAAAGATGCGACTGTTTCTGTTTCCTGGTCTCCTGTGTTGTATTAAAGACTGAAAGATGTCTAGCTGGTTTCCTTGACCACCAAGCCCACAGATATAAACAATTTGTTTTGTATCATGGGCAAGACTAAATGGTTCTTTCTGGAAAAAAAATCAATGTATTTTGTAACAATAATTTTGTATGTTTTATAATAATGTCACAGTAAGAGATGCTTCATCATCCAGCTTCCAGAGCTAAGTTTACCGTTTAGTTACATTGGTGACCCTTGGAGCTTCCACAGTGAACATGTGAGTATCTTTTTTCCATTGGAAATGTCACCCTGACAGGTACTCTTGAATTGCCCCATCTGTATTTTGTAGCACAGGCATTTTGTAATTCTCATATAACAATTATTTTATTGGAAATTATGAAATGGAGACCTTTCCCAGTTTCTCTGTCTTCCCAGTTTGAGCCGCTAGCATTCTGGAGTGTTTACTCTTGTGGACCACAGCTTGCCTAAGATCTCCCAATGCAGGCTGAGTGCTCCACATTTCTATTTTAGTGCTCTTGTGGTAGAGCTGAAGCTGAGGGCTCCATCCTTCTGTTTGAGGAGTGTTCCATCCTTCTGTTCTATGAGTTCTCCATCCTTGTTTTATGAATGCTCCATCCTTGTTTTATGAGTGCTCCATCCTTCTGTTTTAGGGCACTTGTGGTAGACCTGCAGCTGACTTACTGTTTTCATTCTTAACTCTTCTTTGTTACTTATATTTCATGTTATTGGGTCTATCACTGATTTACTTTCCGATCTTGAGCTTTAGTATGTCTTCAGAATAACTTTCCATGCCTCCAAATAACAACAAAAAATTTTTCTTTTTTATATTATACTGTACCCATAATCTTTTAATTACTTGAATTTTTAGCAGTTTTTTCCCCTATAGAAAAAAAATCATTGATTTTATCCTAAAATTTAATGGAGTAGATAATGTAGACAGCTGCTGCTGTGTACATTACATACATACACATAGACATATACTTAGCTTATCTATTGCCTATACATACCTCTTCCAGGACTGTGTGAGGTTTACTTGTACTAGGATCTCTATAACCCACTGAATAAGAATTCCTTGCTCTTGAAAAGCAATTTGTATAATTTAACTCTCTGTCTGCCCCCAATGTGTGTAAAGAATAAATAGAAATTCTAGGTTAATAAAACACTAATTATGGAGGAAGCTCCACTCCCAGGCACTCTGACACACCCAGGATCAGAGGTGAGGTGGAATTAACATCTATCCCAACACTGGGAGTAACTGGGACCAGTGGGACCAGGCACACAGGAACTCCACTAGCCCAGTGACTCAGGTTCCTTCCAGTCTGTCTGGGCTGGGGTCCAGAACAGACCTTGGGTGCAAGCTCTGCAGCCAGTCCCACAACACCCAGAGGAAGCTCCACCCCCAGGTGCTCTGAAACACCCAGGATCAGAGAGTAGACCTTGGGCACAAACTCCACAGCCACTCCCACAACACCCAGAGGAAGCTACACTCCCAGGTGACCTAACTAGCCCAGGATCACAGGATCCCAGAATCATAGGGTCATAGACACAGCTTGACTCTGAGGAGTTCTGACATAACCAGGATCACAGAAGGACAGGCTTCAGTCAGATTTAGCAAGGGCAGGTAGCACTAGAGATATCCAGATGGCGGGGGGGCAAGAATAAGAAAATAAACAACACAAACCAAGGTCACTTGGCACCATCAGAACCTAATTCTCCCACCATAGCAAGTCCTAGACACACCATTACTCCGGAAAAGCAAGATTCAGATATAAAATCACTTCTCATGGTGATGATACAGGACTTTAAGAAAGACATAAGGCCATTTGCTCTCCGGTGACTTTCTAAGGCGGGACCAGCCAGGAGACACAGGCCTCAGGAATTGCAGGGGAGTCGCAGGGCTGCAGAGAAAGGATCCTCTCAGCTTCTGAATGACAGAGCTGGATCAGCGACCATCTCTGCCCCTTCCTGCTAGTGAAAGGCCTGCCTCCAAGGCATGCTTCAGCCCAGAGACTTAGATGAGATCCGTCATTCTCTCTCCGGTGACTTTCTAAGGCAGGACAGGCTGGGAGGCACAGGCCTCAGGAGTCGAAGGGGAGTTGCAGGGCGGCAAGGACAGGACAAGCTCTAGTCAGAGACACCAAGAACATCTAACACCAGAGATCAAGAGATGGTAAAAGACAAATGCAAGAATCCTACCAACAGAAACTAAGACTGCTTGGCTTCATCAGAACCTAGTACTCCCACCACAGCAAGCCCTGGATATCCCAAAACACCGGAAAAGCAAGATTTGGATCTAAAAATATATCTCACAATGCTGATAGAGGAACTTAAGAAGGACATGAATAACTCCCTTAAAGAAATACAGGAGAACACAGATAAAGAGGTACAAGCCCTTAAAGAGGAAACAAAAAAATTCCATAAAAAATTACAGGAGATCACAAGTAAACAAGTAGAAGCCCTTAAAGAACAAACCCAAAAATCCCTTAAGGAATTGCAGGAATACACAAACAAATAGGTGAAGGAATTGAGTAAAACCATTCAGGACCTAAAAATGGAAGTAGAAACAACAAAGAAATCACAAAAAGAGACAACCCTGGAGTTAGAAATCTTAGGAATAAAGGTCAGGAAACATAGATGCAAGCATCACCAACAGAATACAAGAGATAGAAGAGAGAATCTCAGGGGCAGAAGATAACATGGACAACATTGACAGAACAGTCAAATAAAATGCAAAATGCAAAAAGACTCTAACCCAAAACATCCAGGAAATCCAGGACACAATGAGAAGACCAAACCTAAGGATAATGTGTATAGAAGAGAGTGAAGACCTCCAATTTAAAGGGCCAGTAAATATCTTCAACAAAATTATTGAAGAAAACTTCCCTAACCTAAAGAAAGAGATGCCCATGAACATACAAGAAGCCTATAGAACTCCAAATAGACTGGACCAGAAAAGAAATTCCTCCTGCTACATAATAATCAAAACAATGCACAAAACAAAGAAAGAATACTAAAAGCAGTAAGTGAAAAAGGTCAAGTAACATATCAGAATTACACCAGACTTCTCACCAGAGACTATGAAAGCTAGAAGATCCTGGGCAGATATCATGCAGACCCTAAGAGAACACAAATGCCAGCCTAGACTACTATACCCAGCAAAACTCTCAATCACCATAGATGGAGAAACCAAAGTATTCCATGACAAAACCAAATTCACACAATATGTTTCCACAAATCCAGCCCTTCAAAGGATAATAAATGAAAACTTGAACACAAGGAGAGGCACTACATTCCTGAAAAAGCATGTCTCCCAAAGGCATGCTCACATGAGTGGTCAGTGGTGGAGATTTGAGAAAGTGACAAGTTCATAAGGGCTCTGACCCCACGGATGGACTAGTCATGGGACAGCATTATTGGGAGGTCATGGGGCCTGTATGGAGACATTAGATGACAAGGGGCATATCCTTGAAGAGTGCGCCTTGTCTACAGGACTCTTTCCTCTCTGGTTGCCTTTCTTTGGCTCTCCTTTATATTTCCTGGCACCATAAAATAAGCAGCTTTGCTCCACTGCATGTCCTGTGCCATGCTGCTGAATTTCACAATAGCTTAAAACTCAGTGGAGACAGCTATGGAACCTGGGAGCCAAAGTAAACGTTTCCACTTTTAAATTATTTTTCTCAGGAATTTTGTCACTACAACAAAAACCTGAATAACTTAAGGGTGAGTTAGTGCCCAGAACAGCTGCAAAGGCAGGGGCTGTGGAAGACAGAAGACAGAGAAAGACAAAGGAGGGCTCATACTGGACAAGGAGAAGAACTGTAAACAGAGAAAATATGACACACAAAACTATAACTATGATTTTAAAAAGGTACAAGCCTTTTCTTGGGAGTTTGTGAAGTAAACTTTTAAGAATATAGAGAGAATATCAAACAATACATTTATTTGGTCTGACTTAACATTTATTTTAATTGTTTCATTTAGTTGATATTGAACCAACCTTCTGCCTAGGGCCTTGCTTATGCTCGGTGAGTTAGCTGTTGCTCAGCTACATCCTCGGCCCTAATCAATTCTTAAATGATAGTGCAAGTATATATTTACAAAAAGTGACCACATCCCTAGGCAATAAAGCTAAAACTGAAAGAAAAATCCTGAAATCACATAAAATGTATTCTCTATTCCCTTACTGCTTTAAACAGGAATTGGTAACAAATAGCATATGGAAAATACTGAAAATTTAGAAACTAAGCAACAGTTAATTTCTACGTTCAAGAAAAATATCAAATGGAAGTATCAGAGAGATCAAAGAGAAATATGAAGGCCTATGCTTATTACAGCATTGTGTACAGTAGTTAAATATGAAAGCAGTGCAAGTCTCTGTCAGCTGGTGAATACTATTCAGCTACACAAAGAATGAAAGGCTGAAATGTTCCAACAACATAGATGAAAATATAGAGAATTATATTAAGGGAAATAAGACAGATGAAACAAGTTATTACTTGGTCTTAAACCATTTAAAACACCTAAAAATAGTCCCTTCAGAAAAGTAGAGAAAAGAATGGTGATAAATGGGGGTTTGAGGAGGGAGATAAAGAGAAGACAGATGATGGGTACCAAAATACAGGTAGGCAAGAAAAATGAGTTCTAATCTTCAGTGAGGTCTCTATCATTTACAATAATTTGAAACAGAGTTTCTTTGTGTTCAAATCTTCCAACATTAAGAAATGATACATATTCAAAGAGATGGCAATAATTGCCAGGACTTCTGACTGGAGAGGTGGCTCAGTGATTGAGAGCATTTGATGGTCTTGCAGGGGACCTGGTTTGGATTCCTAGTACCCACATGGTAGCTCATACACATTTGTAACTCCAGGTTGAAGGGATCTAACACTGTCTTCTGAAATCCACAGGCACCAGACACATATGTGGTACATAGGCATACATCCAGGCAAAACACTCATATACAAAAAAATAAATCTCAAAAAAGATTTTAAATAATTATCTTGATTTCAACACTATACATTGTTGGGTCATCAATAATCTATCCCAGAAACATTTACAATAATTATATGTCCGTAAACTTTCTTGAGCCTTATGGATTTTAAATAGAAAATAATGGTAAATATTTTGAATTAGATGAAAATTAAAATGACTATTGAGCACTCAGTCGCAAATAGAATGTCTATATCAGATAGAAACACATATGCACATGTTCACACATATGCACACGACTCAGGAAACATCACAGAAGGAGGAATGGAAGTAAATTAAATGGCAATGGATGGCAAGAAGTATCATGAAATTCTGTTATCCAGATATGATACAGCAATTGCAGTCATGGACAGAAGCAGGTAGAGAGACATGTATAAGATTTAGGCTTCCAGCTTCCCATTATGAATAGAGGAAGTGCCCATGAGCCCACATCTGTCCTGGAGTGTTATTATTGACTTGAATGGAATAAAGAGGGGCTATCATTTTGTATAAAAGTGTAGCCACTGGAGTCCAACTGGGATTATATGGAAGGAAGAAAAGATACCAGAGTGTAATATGAGGAAATGTCTTCATAATACGTTACATATGTATATGAAATTATTAAAAAACAAACAAGAAAGTTGGGTGTATCATAAGACATCCAGATGAGAGAGAGAGAGGCAATTAATGCTAATAAATTAAACAAAAAATGAGGCTCTGACATACTCAGAATCAGAGGTGAGGAGGACACAACATCTGTCCCAAATTGGGAGTAACTGGGACCAGTAGGACGATCAGGCACACAGGAACTCTATCAGCTCAGTGGGTAAGGTTCCTTCCAGTTTGTCTAGGCTGGTGCCCTGAGCAGACCTTGGGCACAAACTCTGCAGCCAGTTCCAAAACACCCAGAGGAACCTGCTGCACTCCCAGGGGCTCTAATAAGCCCGGGATAACAGGATCTCAGAATCACAGGGTCACAGACACAGCTTGACTCTGAGGAATTCTGACACAACCAGGATCACAAGAAGGACAGTCTCCAGTCAGATTTAGCAAGGGCAGGTAGCATTAGAGATAACCAGATGGCAGAAGGCAAGCATAAGAAAATAAACATCACAAACCAAGGTAATTGGCATCATCAGAACCCAATTCTCCCACCATAGCAAGTCCTGGACACACCCTTACACTGGAAAAGCAAGACTCACATATAAAATCACTTCTCATGATGATGATACAGGACTTTAAGACATAAATAGCACTCTCAAAGAAATACAGGAGAACACAGGTAAACAACAAGAAGCCCTTCAAGAGGAAACACAAAAATCCCTTTAAAGAACTACAGGAAAACACAATCAAACAGGGGAAGGAAATGAACAAAACCAGAATCTAAAGATGGAAATAGAAACAGTAAAGAAGTCAGAAAGAGAGATAACCCTGGAGATACAAAACCTAGGAAAGAAATCAAGAGTCATAGATGCAAGCATCACCAATAGAATACAAGAGATAGAAGAGAGAATCTCAAGGGTAGAAGACACCATAGAAAACATTGACACGAGAGTCAAAGAAAATGCAAAAAACAAAAAGCTCCTAATCCAAAACATCCAGGAAATCCAGGATGCAATGAGAAGACCAAACCTAAGGATAATAGGTATAGAAGAGAGTGAAGACTCCCAAGGTAATAGGCCAGTAATATCTTCAACAAAATTATAGAAGAAAACTTCCCTAACCTAAAGAAAGAGATGCCCATGAACATACAAGAGGCCTGCAGAACTCCAAATAGACTTGACCAGAAAAGAAATTCTTCCCAACACCTAATAATCAAGACACCAAATGCACTAAACAAAGAAAGAATTTTAAAAACAGTAAGGGAAAAAGGTCAAGTAACATGTAAAGGCAGGCCTATCAGAATTACACCAGACTTCTCACCAGAGACTATGAAAGCTAGAAGATCCTAGGCAGATGTCATACAGACCCTATGAGAACACAAATGCCAGCCCAGGCTACTATACCCAGCAAAACTCTCAATTACCATAGATGGAGAAAACAAGATATTCCATGACAAAACCAAATTTACACAATATCTTTCCACAAATCCAGCCTTACAAAGGATAATAGATAGAAAACACCAACATAAGGAGCAAAACTACACCCTAGAAGAAGCAAGAAAGAAATCTTTCAACAAATCCACACAAACCTAATTCCATCTCTTACAACAAAAACAACAGGAATGTGACAATTACTTTTTCTTAACATCTTAATATGAAAATTAATATTACCAACATATCCTAATCGATTGAA
>JADRCD010139694.1:0-15242 GCA_019843815.1 Montemys delectorum | reverse complement strand
TTTTTTTTTTTTTTTTGGAGACAAGGTTTCTCTGTGTAGCCTTGGCTGCCCTGGAGCTCACTCTGTAGACCAGGCTGGCTTTGAACTCAGAAATCTGCCTTCCTCTGCCTCCCAAGTGCTGGGATTAAAGGCATGTGCCACCACCGCCCTGCTATATTTTTTTTTATATTGGATTATTTTGTCATTTCTAATTTGTTTTTTGTTTTGTGTGTGTGTGTGTGTGTGTGTGTGTGTGTGTGTGTAGGTTTTTATTTTGACTTTGATTCAAGTATTCTGTAACTATTGGTTTCCTAATTCAGTTCAAATGATTTCATAGCAGCTTGTGAGAATGGGTTTGATTCCTGATTGCCCCTGTTCTGTGATGACTAGTTCCCTCGAACTAACTTTAACTGATCCCTTCTTCTAATTACTCAGTGTAAATGAACTAAATTTGACTTCATAAGTCATAAGGAAAATATGTATAGCATTATGCTGTATTACCTTCATGTGACACCTTTAGAAAACATTTGAGAATCATAATAACAATAGAAATTTGTGATTTTTACTTCTACTAAAAAATGAGTGGACAAAACAATGAAATTACTCTTTGTTTTTTAGTTGAGCTTCCCCAAATTTTGTGGAAAGGACAGTCAAATCTATAATAAATTCCACAATGTGATTGTGATCTTTGAGTTCACTGAATTGTTTTTAACTCTGTGTATTTAAAATGTTAATTCTCTATTGTAATGGGCTACCTCAAAAAAACTAATGGATAAACCAGTACTTCCAAAGCTCCCAGGGACTAAAACACCAACCAAAGAGGGACCAATAGCTCCAGTTATATATGTAGCAGATGACCTTGTAGAGATTGTCCTTGTTGTACATCTATGGGAGGAGAGGTCCTTTGTCCTGTGAAGGCTCGATGTTCTAATGTAGGCGAATTCAAGGACAGGGAAGCAGAGGGAGTGAGTGGGTTGGTGAGGAGGGGGAGAGATGGGATAGGGGTTTTTTAGAGGGGAAACTGATAACATTTGAAATGTAAACAAAGAAAATTTCTTAAAGAAAAAGCTTATTGCGAGACTGCAGAGATATCTCAAAGGTTAACATCCTTTCTTGTTCTTCCAAAAGCCTTGAGTTTGGATTAGGACTCGATATGGGTTCCTAGTGATCACCTGTAATTCCATATCTAGGAAATTGAACTTTCTCTACTGGACCCCATGTGGAGGCACTAGCATACATGTCTCACATGCAAACACACACACACACACACACACACACACACATACACACACACACACAAGCACACACATACACACACATACATACATACACATACACACACATACACACACACATACATACATACACATACACACACATACACACACACATACATACATACATACATACACATACACACACATACACACACATACACACACACATACACACACATACACACACACTCTCATACACACACACACACACACACACACAGGAACATAGAATATATAATTAAAATGAATATGGAACGCTTCCTGGGTATTTAGTTTTATTAGTAGAAATATCTACACTACAAAAAGAAAGTTATAGAGACCGTAGTGAATAAATATCAGTCAGTGAAGAGAAGAAAAGGAGAAGAAAGGGAGCAGCCATTTCCTTAAAATAAGAGGGTTTGTTGGCATCTTTGTCCTGATAATTGGCTGCATATGGAGTAAACTAGACGTCCTCCCAAAGTGCACAGATACCACAAGGAAAGTATCTGGGAAGCTGCATAACTTTACACACCCAGAATTTTTTGAAAGCACAACTCCAGGTCAGATTAACAGATAGTTGTAATAAAACACTCAAGATATAACAATGCTTTTATTAATTACCAAATTAAAATAAAGTTTAGGACACAAAATATTATAGCACTATCTTAAATAGAAATGACCTTGTTAAAAAATCATAATAAAATTAGTCCTCCTAACAATATTTGTGAATCTCCATAGGAAAGTGCATCAATGTGTATAATGGCTTAAATCGCCAACCAATTGTGAAGCCATGAGAAACTTCATCTGTCTGCTCTTCCCCAATACCAGATGAACTCCAATTAACTATGGCAAGAATATTTTTCTTTGAAAATTACTTTCTGCATTCTTGCAAATTTATAAAAATATAAAATAAGTTATTACTGTTTCCCCACTAAAGTCGCTTCCCAAACTCGCCTCAATATCTTCTGAATATGCCCTCTCCCAAGTTCATGCTTCTTATTTTTTTTTTCCCGTAAACTACTAGGAACAGTTAATGCTGTCCATTTGTGCATGGGTGTGGAATCATCCACTGAAGCCCGGGAGACCTGCTGGTTGTAACACAGTCAAAAGGACAATCTGTGAACATCTACACGATAGAAAACTAAGGGGAAAAGGTGAAAGTAATAAAGATGATGCAACAAACTATCAGAAAGTTTGGGAAAATGAGTGTGTTTTGAAGAAAATGGTAGGATCCGATCATTTTACTAGTAAGAAAGACATGGATAAAATTGCATTAAAAATGTAGTTTGTAGTACATTTATTTCTGCACTTTTAAAAAAATTTCTGCACTTTTTTGCCTATAGCAAGACAATTATTCCCATAATAGATAAACATTTATAAGAAGACTGTAATTTCAACTTCATAATGTTGATAATTTCCTGAGCCTCTGTTAAGGAAAAGACAAGGTACAGTGGATAAAGGAAATATTATCCACACATCTGTCTCCAATATATAATGAATTCTTCAAGCTCTGTAATTAGCAAATCATGAAAATAAAAGACAAAATATTTGAATAGATATTACACTAAAATAAATTTATAAAAATCTATAAAGCCATGAAAATAGGTTTCAAATATTTTTCGCCATAGAAACATATTGAATTATTGGAATGGATGTGGCCTTGATGAAGGAATTCTGTCACTGGGATGATCTTGGAGGTTTCAAATGCTCAAACCAAGCCCAGATGGAACTGCCTACAGTTTCATGAACTGGGTTCTCTCAGGAGAAGGACCAAAGGACCTGAAATAGAGGGTTCGAAATACAAAGCGAAATCATGAAGCCAAGTTGCATCCCAATCAAGGCTTCACTTTACTTAGATAAGCCAGGGTTTTTATAGTCACAGGAGAAACCGGAACCAAATCTCTAAATTACATGATATTTGCATAACATAAACACTGCAAAAAAGGTTCAGGTGCCAAAGTCCCCAGGTTCTGAAGTTCTTCAGATGGTAGGCATACTCAGGCGGTGGGCATGCTCAGGAGGCTTCTTCAAAGAAGAACTGACAGTCAGCAGAGAGCATTTGTCTTAGCTCCCAGGTGGTAGCCTCCAAGCAGAGACTGCCAGAAGTCCGATGGCTGAGCAGAAGGGGGAGGTAACACCCAGTGTTTGCTGCCTACTGATTCAGATGTGGACATTTTGTTTTCTTCTCCAGTAGGATGATTTCCTCTGTGCCACCATGTTTCCCGTCATGATGATAGTGGAGTAAACCTCTGAATCTGTAAACCAGCCTCAATGAAATATTTTTCTTTATAATAGTTTCTATGGTCACGGTGTATCTTTACATTTATAGAAACCCCAAGACAGTAGTTTAGATGTGGTGTGCACTTGGTAACATTTTTTTCTGTATTTTTTAAATGAATACAAATAATAACAATAATCTTCCCACATTAATATTCTTTGTTTTTACCAAAACAGAATCTCTACTAGTTTTATATTTGGATTTATTATGTTTTAGTTTTTCGCATGTATATGTTTATATAGATATTATTTTTAGATAATATTAGTTTTTACAGTGTCACATACTAACAAATTATCTCATATATTACATTATTAAAATTCAGATTGAATTTTGTATACTTTTAGTGATGGAAGAGTACTTAAAGAAATAAAAATTTTGTATTATTCCATTACCTTAAGCATATTGTAATACATAGAAATATTGTAAATTACATTCGGTAACTATCTCCTAACCTTCCTCTGTTATGTCATGCTATAGAAAATTCCAGGATTTACACTATGCAGGTCATAGGTCTTATTCATGTACGTATGGCACTAAATAAGCTCATAAGAATATTATTCAAAACCAGCCGCCCTATTGTTCTCTGTGATTGTGGCAGCAATTCCTCCAAATTTTCTTACTTATAGGTTATTATTACCTGTTGAGCACTTATTTTCTTTGCTCTTGATTGTTCAGTTTTGTGTTGTTTTATTTTATGTTTGTTTGCTTGCTTTTGTTTTGAACTTGATCTATAAGCCGTAATATCTCATTTTGAAAGTAAGCACTGACAGATGTTTACCTGACATTTTGGGAACTGAGAATCTTAATTAAGTCAAAGGAGAAGCACATATTTCTCAACTTTGAGTAAAAATGTCACTAACTAGGAGATTTCCTGTGATGAGGAACATGCTAAGGTCCCAGGAACATTTACTGATACCCAAAATGGACAACCATTTTTCTCTGTCCCAGATCTTCCACTATATAGGGCTGTTGAGACACACGTGTTTATACCTCCTGGTTTTAAATTGTCTTGATATTATCTATAAATAATTTTCTACTACTTTTGATAATATTAATATCAGGTTTCTACAAAGAGAAGATGAATGTATAAATTTTGAACTATGTAATAAATTGAATCATATATCTTGAGTGTTGATATTAAATAATTTTAATTGCTAAATAACAAATGAAACAATTTATCTTCCAGAAAAACATATGGATTTTTTTTTTAAATGACAGTAGCAGTAAAAGTATAAAGATCCCAAACTCCAAGTATCTTTTGCATTGTAGGAAATGATAACATTCATCACGTTAGGAAAAATGAAGAATTTAATGAAATCAGATCATTCCCAGAGTTATATAAAGTGATCTAGAACACTAAAACTGGTAAACATTCAAAAATACATTTCAAAAGCACTCAAACAATAACTGAACCGGCACTGAGTAAATAGATAATAGCACTTTATGGAGTACATCTATTTTTTACTTGTTGCATTTGATTGCAAAATATACTGTACATTGTGGTTTCATGAAGATAATGTTCTGTAGATTTATTTTTGTACATCATTATCTACTCTTATTATTAGGATGGTGCTATTATCATAAGAGATAACTAGAATTTTTTCTCCTTTGTTATATTAAAGATATAAGCATCCAGTTATATAATTTATTCTACAAACATTAAGTAGAATTCACCAGTTAAACTATATGAGGCTTATATTAGTTTATTTTCCAACTTTATAACGTGAAGCCAAATACCGTGTAATAAAATAAGGATTATGGAATTTACAATCTGATGCCAGAAAGCCAGGGGTTTATCAGCTCAATCTTTCTGGCCTCTGGCAAAAAACTGATAAAAGAAAGAACCTAAGGACACTAACTGGAATTCTCAAAGTACTATGTTATTCTGCTCTAAAAGGTATACTACACAATCTAATTACCATGTAGTGTCTGTCACCTAATGAAGGTCTTAGCATATCAACCTAAATGTTATGAACTGCATCTATAATCCTAGAATTTGAGAAATAAAGCCAGGGACACTTTGAGGTTGAGATGAGCAACAGCTATATAATAACTCAAGTACAGACTCAGTCACATACTGACATATTTCTTTCTGTCCAATAGATTACACTATCATGGGTAACATTTTTAACATATGAATTTCAGAGTGGTCAAATAGTTATACTGGATCTTAAGTTAAGATTCTAAACTATATAAAATTTAGGGGTTTTCTTTAAATATAAGAAGAATATTAACTATTGATTAAATTTTCTTAATAGAAAAATCTACAACAAATCAACAATTTTTCCATATATGAATTTGTTTGATTATTTTAAGATTTATTTACTATGATATTTTGGGGACACAATTAAAGGGTTTTCTTTCCTTCATTCAGTTACACGAATTACAATGTTTCATCTATAATTTTAAAGACTTGTACCATATGTAAATGTAGATAGATGAATATATGTGTGTGTATATATATATTTATTTTTCAAATCATATTATTTTATATATTGTAATATAAATCTATATTTGATGAATATTCAAGTTATTATAGTAACTCTTCCCAATCAATATTTAGAAAACAAAATATTCTACAAATAACTCATAAAATAAATAATTACGTGTATGAATAGATATTTCCTCAAGAAACCATACAACAGATATATAAAAGGGTATTCTCTCTAACAAATCATTAGAGAAATATTACTCTGAATTATAAACCATCAGCTCACATCTTCTAGAGTCTTGATTACTAAAAATACAAGAGATTGTGATTTTTGGAGAATGGACTATGGAGCAAAGAGTAGTCCTACTATGTTGTTGGAAATAGGAAGTAGTATTTTCACTATGGAAATGAATAGAGACAGTCCTCTAGAAAAAAAGCCAGGACAGTTAGATGCTGCAACAATTTCTCTTGTGTCTGTATAGTAAAAACATATTAACTCATTGCCCAAATCAATTATTTGGCTCTCGTATTGAGAACAATATTATTTACAATAACCAGGATGTAAAAACACTTAATGATTCTTGACAAGTGAATGGGTAAAGAAACTGCAGTACAATAGATGCAATAGAATAGAGTACTATTCTACTTTTAAAATCTTGCCATGTGAAAGAATATGGATGGAGTAGGATGCTATTCTAAAAGAAAAGAGTCAGACGCTGAAATAAAAATATAGTGGGATGTCCTTTATATGTAGAGTCTAAGAGTAATCCAAAACTTTGAAACTGGGGTATCAAAATAATGATTACTAGGAAAGAGAGTGGGAAAATGAGGAAGCTGAAGAGAGATCTCAGGGGTCCAAGTTACTTGAGGTTGCTGGCTTTCCTATAGGGGTCACCCTCCTCCTTAGCTTTTGCCAGTTTCTCCCTAATTTAACCACAAGTGTCTCTGACTTCTGGCCATTGATTGGGTGTAAGTATCTGCATCTAACTCTTTTAGCTGCTTGTTTGGACCTCTCGGAGGGCAGCCATGCTAGGCTCCTATCTGTAAGCACACCATAAGATCAGTAATAGTGTCAGGCCTTAGAACATTCCCCTTGAAATTGATCCCAATTTGGGCCTGTCACTGGATCACCTTTCCCTCAGGCTCTCCTCCATTTTATTAATGATTAAATACTTTTTTATTTTATTTTTTATTAAATATTTTCTTTATTTACATGTCTTACAATATCTCCTTTCCTACTTTCACCTCTGAAAGAAATAAAACAAAAACAAAAACAAAAATAAACTCCTGTTCCCTACCCCTTCCTCCTGCTCACCCACCCTCTCTTGCTTACTGGCCCTGGCATTCCCCGACACTGGGGAATAGAACCTTCACAGGGCCAAGGGCCTCTCCTCCCATTAATGACTGACTTGGGCATCCTCTGCTGCATATGCTACTGGAGCCATTAGTCCCACCATGTGTACTCTTTGGTTGGTGGTTTAGACCCTGGGAGTTCTGAGGGTACTAGTTAGTTCATATTGTTGTTTGTCCTAAGGGGCTGCAAACCCTTCAGTTCCTTGAATCCTTTCTCTAGCTCCTTCAATGGAGACCCTGTACTCAGGATGGCTGTGAGCCTCTACTTCTGTATTAGTCAGGTACTGTTAGAGCCTCTCAGGAGACAGCTATATCAGGCTTCTGTCAGCCAGCACTTGTTGCCATCCACAATAGCGTCTGGATTTGATGATTGAATATGGGAAGGATTCCCAGGTGGAGCAGTCTCTGGATTGTCCTTCCTTCAGTCTCTGCTCCATAGTTAGTCTCTGCAACTCACTCCATGGGTATTTTGCTCCCCCTTTTAAGAAGGAATGATGTATCCACATTTTGATCTTCCTTCTTCTTGAGTTTCTTGTGGTTTGTGGATTGTACTTTGTGTATTCCGATCTTCTGGGCTAATATCCACTTATCAGGGAGTGTATACCATGTGTATTCTTTTGTGATTGGGTTATCTCACTCAGGATGATATTTGGCAGATCCATCCATTTCCCTAAGGTTTTCATAAATTTATTGTTTTTAATAGCTGAGTAGTAATCCATTGTGTAGGTGTACAACATTTTCTGTATCCATTCCTTTGTTAAGATATATCTGGGTTGTTTCCAGTTTCTGGCTATTATATGGCCACTTGATCTTTGACAAAGGAGCTAAGACCATTCAGTGGAATAAAGACAGGATTTTCAACAAATGATGCTGGCTCAACTGGTAGTTAGTGTGTAGAAGAATGCAAATCGATCCATTCCTATCTCCTTGTACAAAGCTCAATTCCAAGTGGATCAAGGACCTCCACATAAAACCAGATACACCGAAACTAATAGAAAAGAAAGTGGGGAAGAGCCTCAAGCACATAGGCACAGGGGAAAATATCCTGAACAGAACACCAATAGCTCATGCTTTAAGATCAAGAATTGACAAATTGGATCTCACATAGTTGTAAAACTTCTGTAAGACAAAAGACACTGTCAATAGAACAAAACAACAACCAATAAATTGGGAAAAGATCTTTACCAATCCTATATCTGATAGAAGGCTAATATTCAATGTATACAAAGAACTCAAGAAGTTAGACTCCAGAGAACCAAATAACCCTATTAAAAAATAGGGTAAAGAGCTAAACAAAGAATTCTCAACTGATGAATACCAAATGGCTGAGAAGCACCTAAAGAAATGTTCAACATCCTTAGTCATCAGGGAAATGCAAATCAAAAGAATCCTGAGATTCCACCTCACACCAGTCAGAGTGGCTAGGATAAAAATCTCAGGTTGACAGCAGATGCTGGAGAGTCTGTGGAGAAAGAGGAACACTCCTTCATTTCTGGTTGGATTGCAAGCTGGTACAACCACTCTGGAAATCAGTTTGGCAGTTCCTCTGGAAATTGGACATAGTACTACGAGAGGACCCAGCTATACCACTCCTGGGCATATACCCAAAAGATGCTCCAACATGTAATAAGGACACATGCTCCAACATGTTCATAGCAGCCATATTTATAACAGTCTCCTCCATTTTTGAACATGCAATTCTTTTAGACAGGAATAATTCTGGGTCAGAGTTTTTGACTGTGAGATGGCAACTTCATCTCTCAACTTAATGCCCTGTCTTTTTACTGGAAATGGACTCTACAAGTTCCCTCTACCCCATGTTGGGCATTTTATCTAAGGTCCCTCTCACTTCCTGGGTGGGTGACCAAATCCCTATCTACTGGCGGTGTCTCTACAGGTTCTACCTCCGCTGTTGCTGAGCGTTTCTGCTAAAGTCATGCCCGCTGTGACCCTAGAACTTACTATGTATACCAGTCAGATTCAAAAATTTAGAGATAGGGTTGATTCTCCCATCTCGACATGACTCTGAGTGCTGAATTGGAAGCATTCATTTCCATATCTAGATCTGTGTTCATTATTAAAAATTTGATTGGGTATTTATGTATCAATATACATCAATAAACATTTAGAAAGATATACCATTTAAAACATGATATGGGCATGGAAGCTTAAGAAAGAAGCAAGATAATTAAATTAATGTATCAGTACTCATACAAAATATAATTAAATATTGTTATGAAGAGACATGACTATGACAACACTTTTCAGAAAGCATTTAACTAGGGCTGGCTTACAGTTTCAGTGTATTAGTCCATTTTCATGGTGAAAGGAGGCATGGTGGCATACAGACTGACATGGCGCTGGAGAGTTACTTGAGAGTTCTACAGCCTGATCCACAGGCAACAGGAATAGAGAATCACTGGGCCTGGGTTAGATTTTGGGAAACTTCAAAGCCCATCCCCAGTGGCACATTTCCTTCTTCAAGCCCCGACCCATTCCAACAAGAAAACACACCCCTAATTCATCTCAAGTAGTGCCACTCTCCAACAATGAATCAGTAAATATATGGCTTTATGGGAGCCATTATTATTGAAAATATCACAGTGAGTCAAGAGTATACACTTCGAAAAGGGAGAATATCAATTTTGTCTAAAGATAAATATGAAAGTTTAAGGAACATATAAATAAAAGACAAGATATTTTGTTATAGTCTCAAGCACAATTAAAATAAGAAAAACGAATTTGAGTTAAAAATAATAGAGAAGAATGCATCTTCAACGTTTGAATAATAACAATAATGATAATAATTTTCACAAATTTCAAAACTCACAATACTTCTCAGGGTTGGGAAGATGACTGAACAGGTAAGGGTGCTTACCTCAAAACCTGATCGATTGAGTTTGATACCTGGGACCATAATATCCTGGAAAGAGAGAACAAAATCCTAGAATGTTTCCTCTGATCTCTACTCATTCAAACATGCACACACACACACACGCACACATACACACACACACACACACACACACACACACACACACACAGAAATACATATACACAAATGTAAAACAAAAACTGCAAGATATAAAATGTACTACATTACATATTTTTTAAAAAATAAATATGATAGAATGATATTATTATCATGAGCTTATATTTTTGCTGAAAAGTTAGAGTATTGTAAAGGCATACTTTTATGGTTTTCTTCATGTATTATAAAAGTTTATTGATGTGTTGGCTTAGGAAACTATTCATAAATAGAAATAACCTATATAAGATAGATATAAGAAATCAAGCATGAGTTATTGGATCAGCAATTGGATTTTAATTAATTTGTCTTCAATTTATAATTCACTATAACCAGTCATTTAGCACCCAGTTAATTAGCAAAAAGAAGTAAGTGAAAATAACTTCCTTAAGTGTTCCAGTATCAGGAGAATATTCATGTTCTAAGCTCATCAGACAATGGAGTCCTCTGTGGTGAGTGTTCAGTGTTTGCTAACTCATATTTTGGACAATGCCTCCATGTATTCACATAAGGTGTCCATATAAAATGATTTTAGATTTCTATTTGTGATAACATTTCATGTAACATTTATTTTAACAAAGCAAGAAAATTAAATCATTGTACATTATAATGATTCTCGAAGTGACTTGTTAAGAAGTAACAACATGTATGCATAAAATGATGACATTACACTTTTAATTAGATTTCTTCTTGCAGAATAATATTTTTGGCTGACAACTTGTCAGATATATTTTCTTACATAAAGATAATTATTTTTAGTTGGTTGCTTCTTTCTAGGGATTCTACTTTAGTTGTTTGGAAACACTACATTCCTATTTACTGACCTGGTAGCTACCTAAATCTTAAGTGCTTGTAATGGCAAAGCACTTAAAATTGCTTCAGAAGTGCTCGCTTATCCAGGGCAGCAAGTACCCTGCAGGATTCGGCTGAATAAGGGTACAAGTATAAACTAAATGTTTTTTAAAGGACTGACTCTTCCGTAACAAATGTGTGACAAATTACTATTCCCACACCTCTTCCACAGTCTATTATCAACATATAGATTTGGTTTGATCTCTATGAGTTGTTCCACAGAGGAATAGAAAGCCAGAATGAACCATTTAATAGCCTTCCCTTTACCAGAGTGATTGCTAATGAGAGGCACAAGATGAGGCATTCAAAAAACAACTAAAGGTTTTGACCCTTCCATTATAATTTATGGGCACCTGCTGGAATGTGTGTGTTGTTATCTCTCTTTCGATGTGTGTAGTCCTCTTTTAAGAGATTAGAGTTTATGCATTTTGAGTGAACAGGTGAGGTATTTGATTCTAGCTATTCCTAGCCTCACTTTTGAGTCTCTCTTCAAGTAATTCTGAGCATGTCTCTTTTACTTGCTTTCTATATTTGACAACCACTTCAGTTCTATAGAAAAGGTAAAGTATGCTTTCAGTTTTGTCACTAAAACTTGTCCTTCAGCTGATGCCAATTCTGAGAAGTGTCTCTAAGGAAGCATAGCAAGAAATATGTAAATGTCCATCTTTAGTCTTCTCATTTATGTATGTTTATACCTATATTGTCATGATCAGTCACAGAGTATTGAAGATCATTGCTTCATCAAATGTTGGAGAGAATGTAGAGAAAGAGGAACACTCTTTCTTGCAGGTGGGATTGCAAACTGGTACAACCACTCTGGTAATCAATCTGGAGGTTGTCAGAAAATTAGAACTAGATCTACCAGAAGACTCAGCTGGTATGATATGCCCCACCATGCCACAGGGGCACATACTCTACTATGTTCATAATGGTCTTATTTATGATAACCAGAAGCTAGAAGCAACCAGGATGTCCCACAAAGGAAGGTGGTTCATTTATACAATGGAATACTATTCAGCTACTAAGAACGAAGACATCATGAGTTTTTCAGGCAAATGGATGGAAGTAGAAAATATCACCCTGAGTGATGTAACTCAGACCCCCAAAAACATACATAGTATGTACTAATTAATAAGTGGATATTAGCAAAAAATATAAAGAATACCAAGCATCCAATCCATAGAACTCAGTAAGTTTAACAAGCCAAAGAGCCCAAGTGAGGATGCTTCAATCCCACCTTTGAGGGACAAAAAAGCAATCAAGGGACAGAGAGAGGGAAGGACCTGGGTGAGAGAGGGGTGGAGGAGGTGAAAATGGGAATATGATCAGGCATTGGATTGGGGAGGGAGGACCAAGAGTAAAGCCCTGAGGGTCAGGAGAATGAGTGGAAACAGGCAGCCTAGGGAAGTGGGAGGTTGGGGCACTCTCTAGAATGTACCAGAGACCTAGGGGGTGAGACACTCTCAGGACTCAAAGGGAGGGACCTTAGACGAAATGCCCAACAGTGAGGAGAGGGAACTTGTAGAGTCCACCTCCAGTAGAAAGAAAGAGCAACAAGTGGAAGGATGGGGTGGCCATCCCACAGTCAAAAATTCTGAACCAGAATTGTCTCTGTCCAAAAGAACTGCAGGGACAAAACCCTGAGGGAAAGGAGGTCCAGTGACCAGCCCAAATTGGGATCCATCTCAAAGGAAAATATCCAAGGCCTGACACTATTTCTGAAGCTGTGGTTGTGCTTACAGACAGTAGCCCAACATGTCTTCCTCTGAGAAGCCCAACAAGCAGCTGAGTGAGAGAGATACAGATGCTGACTCTCAACCAAAAGGACTAAAGCCGGGGACCACTGTGATTGAATTAAGGAAAGGGTAGAAGTTGAGGGGAAGGGGACCCCATAGCATGATCGGAAGTCTCAACTAACCTGGACCCCTGAGATCTCTGAGACACTGAGCCACCAACCAGGCAGTATATACTAGCTGGATACAAGGCTCCCAACACAGATAGAGCAGAGGACTGCCTGGTCTGGCCTCAGGGAGAAAAAATGCACCCGTGAAAGAAGATTTGGAGCCCCAGGGAGTGGGGAGGCCTGGCAGAATGGGGTGGGGTGGGGGTGGTAGACATCTTCTTGTAGACTAGGGCAGGGGGAGGATGAGGAACTCTCAGAGGGCAGACTGGGGGAGTGGATAACGGCTGGACTGTAAAAAACATTAAAGATAATTTTAAAACAAAATAAAATAAAAAATTATCTGAAGGAAAAAATAAAATAAAATAACAAAGGCTTAAAAACACAGAATTACAAAATGTGATATATCAGTGTACATGATATAGCAAAACTGTGTCTTGCACTTTGTACACCATCAGTATATATTTCATTCACCTTACACAAAAAGTAATATATAAAACTAAACATGCAACTTCTATTCCTATTTTCATAAGTAACTATAATTTAAGATGTTCGATTTATTATATTACTTATTTCTCTCTTCTAAACTATGACAGAAATATAAATTTAAAATAGAATAATTATATAATTACCATGGGCCAATGTATTATTATTATTAGTAGTAATAATATTAGTATTTACAAAATATATTCTTAATCACCATATTTTTAATCTAAAAACTATTCTTGTTATTTATGATAATTGTGTCCGGTACTCTATTTTTATCTTCTATTACTATGTATAGCTTTTTTTTGTTTCTTCTTACAGTTTATCCTTCTCACCTGTTTAGTTTTAACTATTTGACTGTATTTGTACTTTTTTAGTTTCCTTCTGTATTTTTTAGCTTATCTTATAACTGCCAGTAGTACTTGCAATGATAAAACAGTTACAATTTAGTTTTTTTGAATACTTGAATATCTTTGTCTAATATCTATGCTATAAGAAGACAAGGTATGAGGCACACAGGAACTCCACCAGCCGAGTGACTTGGGTTCCTTCAGGTCTGTCTGGGCTGGTGCCCAGAACAGACCTTTGGTGCAAGCTCTGCAGCCAGTCCCACAACACCCAGAGGAAGCTCCACTCCCAGGCACTCTGACACACACAGGATCAGAGGTGAGGAGGAACCAACATCTGTCCCAATAATTAGGAGTAACTGGGACCAGTGGGACCAGGCACACAGGAACTCCACCAGCCGAGTGATTCAGGTTCCTTCCGGTCTGTCCGGGCTGGTGTCCAGAGTAGACCTTGGGTGCAAGCTCCACTGCCAGTCCCACAACACCCAGAGGAAGCTCCATTCCCAGGTGACATAACAAGCCCAGGATCAAAGGATCACAGACACAGCTTGACTCTAAGGAGTTCTGACACAACCAGGATCACAAGAAGGACAGGCTCCAGTCAGATTTAGGAAGGGCAGGTAGCACTAGAGATATCCAGATGGCGGGGGGGGGGGAAGCGTAAGAAAATAAACAACACAAACCAAGGTCACTTGGCATCAACAGAACCTAATTCTCCCACCATATCAAGTCCTGGACACACCATTACACCAGAAAATCAAGGTTCAGATATAAAATCACTGTGATGGTGATGATACAGGACTTTAAGAAAGACATAAGTAGCACCCTCAAAGAAATACAGGAGAACACAGGTAAACAGCTAGAAGCCCTTCAAGAGGAAACACAAAAATCCCTTAAAGAACTATAGGAAAACACAATCAAACAGGTGAAGGAAATGAGCAAAACCATCCAGAATCTAAAAATGGAAATAGAAACAATAAAGAAAACGGAAAGAGAGACAACCCTGGCCATACAAAATCTAGGAAAGAAATCAGGAATCATAGCTGCAAACATCACCAACAGAATACAAGAGATAGAAGAGAGATGTTCAGGGACAGAAAACACCATAGAAAACATTGACACAACAGTCAAAGAAAATGCAAAAAGCAAA
The DNA here is from genome assembly GCA_019843815.1 of Montemys delectorum. NCBI lineage: Eukaryota > Metazoa > Chordata > Mammalia > Rodentia > Muridae > Montemys > Montemys delectorum. The sequence goes on along the minus strand of JADRCD010139694.1, from coordinate 182 downwards.
AAGCTCCTAACTCAAAACATCCAGGAAATCCAGGACTCAATGACAAGACCAATCCTAAGAATAATAGGTATAGAAGAGAATGAAGATTCCCAATGTAATGGGCCAGCAAATATCTTCAACAAAATTATAGAAGACAACTTCCCTAACCTAAAGAAAGAGATGCCCATGAACATACAAGAAGC
>JADRCD010139681.1:0-27539 GCA_019843815.1 Montemys delectorum | reverse complement strand
TGTGTGTGTGTGTGTGTGTGTGTGTGTGTGTGTGTGTGTGTGATTGTTTTTTATTGTTTCTTTTGTTTTGTATATTTGTTTTAAATCCCCATTTCTATTTCTTCCTATTTATATTTTTGTTTTTTTTCAGACAGAAAAAAATGTATGTAGTTGGGTGAGATGAAAGATATGAAGAATCTGGTATTAGTTGGGTAGGGGAACTGGTTATTAGAATACAATGTATGACTTTTATTCAAAAATTATAAAAAGCAAATAAAAACAAGCAAACATGCATCTGTGAAGTGTTTAACAAAGAATCTTTATGGTGTTTGAGTATGGAGATGTCAAATGTCACTCACAGCAGGGGCTGATCTGCTAATACACTTAGAAAAGGAAACCAGAGAGGATGCACGTCCCCACCCAGCTTATCTCTCTGTAAGTATTCTTCACCTCATTGTTCCCCCTGCTGGTCATACATGAGGATTTGTCATGGCTTGCACTGAACTTGCACAGTCTAGCTTTCATCGAGTTTACTTTTTTATGGTTGTCAATGTTATTAGTATTTACTATTACTATTCTACATTTCTTATGATTTTAGAGCTAATATTGATATATGTATGAACTAAAGCCCATAATTTACATTATGATGTTCTCTTATTTAAATATTATGTAGTGAACTATAATTATTGTTGTAGTAGTATAGAGAATAGCTTTAATAATAAATTTCACAGTACTACATGTATCAACCTCTTTCTCTTCCTTAAACAACCAAATCAATATTTTTAATAATACACATAGTTTTCTAAACTTTTAATAATTTACAATTCATCTCATCATTATTCTGTGATGAATTCCTCCAGATTCATGAGTGGGTTTTGGTTGTTATTGTTTATGGAGTTTTTATTTTGTTGTGTTTTGGATTGACTAATATTTTATTGCTTAACTGTCCATATTTGGATCCATTGACTTACACGTTGAAGAGGCTCCTCCTTATCTACTGCTCTGGAAGTTGAGTAATGCTTCAGTTTCACAGAGATTTTTTTTGTTGTACTTGTTATCTTTCATTTTATATGAGACAAAACTAAGGAGTCTGTAGGCTTCCTGACATGGTTTAGCAGTGGTTAGCTTTGTAATCATTTTCCAAAGCCTTATACAATATTTTGTAAGTTAACATCTCAAGTTTCCATCAGTAAATAAATAAATAAATAAATAAATAAATAAATAAATAAATAAGCTTATGCTGCTGCATGACATTCTATAACTTTGGCACTGTAAAGCTTCCACAGGATCAAGGGCCTTTCCTACCATTGATGCCATATAAGGCCATCCTATCATACCTATTTAGCTGAAGCCATGGACCCATCCATGTATATTCTTTGATTGGTGGTTTAGTTTCTGGTAGTTCTGGGTGGCCCACTTAGTTGATATTTTTCTTCTTACAGGGTTTAATCCCCTTCAGTCCTTTCCATAGCAATTCTATTGGGGTCTACAGGCTCAGTCCAATGGTTGGCTATAAGAATCTGCATCTGTATTTGTCAGGTGCTGCCAGAACCCCTCAGAGGACAGCAATGCCAGGCTCTTGTCAGAAAGTGCTTCTTAGCATCAGCTAACATGTCAGGGTTGCTGTCTGCAGATGGGACGGATCCCTAGGTAGTAATTTAAAACAAGCCTCAACAGATACTAGAAGATTGAAATAATCTCTGGTATTCTATTAGATCATCCCAAACTAAGACTGAACTTCAATAACAACAAAAACAACAGAAAGCCCACAAAATCATGGAAATTGAGCAAATCTTTATTCAATGATCACTTACTTGTCAAGGAAGGAAATAAGGAGAGAAATCAAAGACTTTCTACATTATGTGAATATGAAGGTACAGTATACCCAAACCCATGGGACACAAAATTGAAACAGCAGGAACACTAACAAATTTATTCTATGAAGCTACAGTTACTCTGGTATCTATACATTACACAAACTTCTGTCAGATTTCCTGAGCTCCACATAATGTGTAGCTATGGCTTTTTACATATTTCCATCAGTTCTTGGAAGAAAATTCTTGGATGATTATGCCCTTTCTATGAGTACAACAGAATATTACAGGAAAACATTTTAATTTTTTTGTTGTTTCTGTTGTTGACTGTAGTTGTTTTCTTTCTCTGTATGACAGTTCTGTAATGCTCTCTCTTAAGTCTCTGAGTTATCCAACCTCTCCACAATGTCAGAGGTAAATCCCCATCATGGCATGGGTCTCCAGCTGGACCACTCATTTGTTGGTGATATCCATGATCTCTGCTTCATATTTACCCCAGGATATCTCACAGGCAGGGCAAACTGTAGGTTAAAGGTTTTATGGCTGGGTTGGTATCCCAGTCTCTCCACAGGGAAGCCCTGCCTGATAACAGGAGATGGCCAGGTCAGGCTTCATATCTCCCATTACTTAGAGTCTTATTTAGGATCATCGATGGGGGTTCCCATTGCACTACGTTTCTACCTTGACCTGAAAATGCCACTCTATTCCAGTTGTCTCTTCCAGGACTTTCTACCTCCATATTGCAAACCACTTGATTTCTCTTATTCCCATTTACACCAGCGATATCTATTCTATTTCCCATTCCCAAGGAGATTCCTGCGTCTCCCCTTGAGTCCTCTTTGTTACTTATGCTATCTGGATCTATGTATTTTTAGCATGATTATCCTTTACTTTGCAGCTAATATCCACTCACAAGTGAGTACATGTTTGTATTTCTGCATCTGAATTACTTCTTTTAGTATGATTTTTTTTCTAGTTCAATCCACTTGCTTGAAAATTTTCTGGTGATTGCTTGTTGTTATTGGTGGTTGTCTTAGTCAAGGTCTTTATTTTTGTACAAACATCATGACCAAGAAGCAAGTTGGGGAGGAAAGGGTTTATTTAGCTTATTTCTACATGGCTGTTCATCACCAGAGGAAGTCAGGACTGGAACTCAAGCAGGTCAGGAAGCAGGAGCTGATGCAGAGTCCATGGAGGGATGTTTCTTATTGGCTTGTTTTTCTTGGCTTGTTCAGCCTGCTCTCTTATAGACCCCAAGACTTTAGCCCAGGGATGGCACCACCTACAAGGGGCCCTACCCCCTTGATGACTAATTGAGAAAATGCCTCACAGCTGGATCTCATAGAGGCACTTTCCCAACTGAAGCTCCCTCTCTGTGATAACTCCAGCCTGTGTCAAGATGACACACAAATCTAACCAGTACAATTGACCCCTTGTCAACTTGACACACAAACACATCACTATTAAGCCTCAACCCTTATTTTTTTATTCATCTCTAAGATTTAAAGTCTCACAGTCTTTATATATTAAAAATTTAATCAATTTAAAATGGCTAATATTTTTTTAAAATTTAAAGTCTCTTAACTGTGGGCTCTGCTAAAATACATTCTTTCTTTAAGAGGGAAAAATATCAGGGCACAGTCACAATCAAAAGCAAAACGAACTGGGATTTAACTCACAATTTTTTGGGCTCCTCCAAGGTCTTGAGTCACCTCTCCAGCTCTGTCCTTTGTAGCACACGTCTTGTCTTCTGGGTTCTAGATGCCTGTACTCTACTGCTGCTGCTGTCTTTGGTGGTCATTGCATGGTACTGGCATTTTCAAAACACTGCTGTAACTAGGCTTTACCAATAGCCTCTCATAGACTGTTTTCACGGTATCAAGCCTCAACTCCTTTGCATGACACCTTCAGTCTTGGACCATGAATTGCAAACTGAGGCTGCACCTTCACCAATGGCCTATCACGGCCTCTCATTGTGTCAAGCCTCAGCTGCTCTCTATGACCCCTTCATATTGTCAAAACTAGTACCACCTGGGTGACTCTTATATATTATCAAGTCTTGCTGCAGCACAAGGTATAACCTTGGCTATCTCTGGAACACAACCTCTTTGTGTTCTCAGAAAACACTTCTCAGAAGATGTTACTTCAATGATGTTGGTCTCTTTTTAATCACCGCTAATTTTTTAGCTCCAGCTAACCAGCATCAATAGTCCCAATAATGCAACGTTTTCACTTTAATAGTTTTGGTATTTTGTTAATCACAGCTGGTATTTCAGCCCCAGTTAACCAGAACTACAGAATCTTTACAATCAAAACAGCATGGCTCTGATAAGAGTCTTTGATCTTTTTTTTTTTTTTTTTTTTTTGAAATTTTACAAGCCAGGTCTCCATTTTCTGCACTGCACTACAAGAATAGAAACCCTGACTGAGACAGTGGTGGTGGTGGTGGTGGTGGTGGTGGTATATGAATAGTTGGGTTAAATTTACAATTTGTTGTGTAAATGTACAACATTTTCTTTACCCATTCTGCATTCTTTGATTTAGGGACATCTAAGTTGTTTCCAATTTCTAGCTATTACATAAAAAGCACCTATGAACATAGCTGAACATAACTTTTGTAATAGGATACAGTGTTCTTTTTTGTATATTCCAAGGAGTAGTGTAGTTATGTCTAGGGGTAGATCTATTCCCAATTTTCAGTGAAACCACCATATTGATTTCCAAAATCTCTACACAAGTTTGCATTCCTATCAGCCATGGAGGAGTGTTTCCCTTTCTCCACATTATTATCAGCATTTTTTTTTTTTTTTAGTTTTTTGAGACAGGGTTTCTCTGTACAGCCCTGGCTGTCCTGGAACTCACTCTGTAGACTAGGCTGGCCTCGAACTCAGAAATCTACCTGACTCTCCCTCCCATGTTCTGGAATTAAAAGCATGAACCAACCCTCTGGCTCATCAGCATATTTTTAAACTTAGTCATTCTAACTGGTATAGGTTGGACTCTCACAGTCATTTTAATTTGCATTTCCCTACTAGCTAAAGATGTTAAACATTTCTTTAAGTGCTTCTCTGTCATTCATAAATCTTCTTTTCAGAATTGTGTTTAGCGCTACACTCCAACTTAAATTATATTATTAGATTTGTTGTTGTCTAGTTTCTTGAGTTCTTTCTATATTTTTTTGATATTAGACCTCTGTCAGATGTGGAATTGGTAAAAACCTTTTCTCATTCTGTTGGCTTCCATTTTGTCCTATTGTCAGTGTCCTTTACCTTACAGAACCTTCTCAGTTTTGTTGGGTCACATTTACTGACTTGTTCTTAGCACCTGTAAATCTGTGCAATTGTTTTGCTGTTCAGGAGGTCTTCTGTAGGTTCAGTGAGGTCTAGGCTATTCTGCACTTTCTCCTCTATTACTCTCAAGATATCTGGCTTTGTATTAAGGCCTTTGATGTACTTAATCTAGAGTTTTGTGCAGAGTAATAGATATGGATCTATTTGAATTTTTCTACCTGCAGAACTCAGTTACACCAGTACATTTTGTTGAAGATTTTTTGTATTTCATTGTATATTTTGGGTTCTTTATCAAAAATTAGGTTTCATAGGTATGTGGATTTATGTCTGGATCTTCTATTTTATTCTATTGATCAACCTGTCTGCTTTTATGACAATACCATACTGTTTTTATTACTATAGCTCTATAGTACAGTTTTTCTCAGGCCCAAAACTGCCATTCCTCAAGCTTCAATGTCAACTTGCGCTTACCTAGCTTCAAGGTCAGTACAGCCTTGTACCAAGAAAATGTATGGCGTGTAACAAGGAGTAGAAGAGAGCAGTTCTATTCTGAGGATGTACAGTTGCAAGGACAGACACAAAGCCTTTCTTTCTGAGCTGCTGGCTGAAATCTGGTATGTTCTCAGGAAACCCAAAGCCTGTGAGGTAGCTGGACAGCACCTATAACCAACCCCTGCTCCAGGGCAGTAGACAGCCTGTCTACAGCCCAGGCATTACCAAGACTCAGAAGCTCAAGGACCTGGCCGCCGAACTCAGCGGGCACTAGTAATATTTTCTGGGGAGGGTCTCCTCTATGACACTGAGACAATTCCTGTCCCCCTCTTCTTCCTTTCTTAGGTATTCCTTGGTCCATCTTGGTCTGCCTGGTTCTACAGAGCTCCCATTCCAGTTCTTAACAGGCTGTGAAGTCTTTTCTACAGTAGAAGATGTGAGGAGACACTCATCTTGTGACTGTATCAGGGCCAAACAGCAGCCTGAGGTTAGTGAGGATTTGGAGCATTCATACCTTTCTGAGAGGGATTGCTAGTTTACCAGGCAGTGAGAAACTGAGGTGTTTTCTGTTTCTGTAATTTGCCTCCTCAAACAAATTGTAGCCTAATGAGTTCTCAGCTTTCTTAAGCTAGGATATCTGCCTTCCATTCTCTCTGGCTTTCTTGTGAGAACTGGAGCTTGGAAAATGCCAAGAGGCTTGAAGTGCAATGTAGGCCTTGCATGGGATTGCATGGAGGTGTGCATGTGTGTTGGAAGGGTGGTCCCCACCTCAAGTTTGTGTGAGGCTCCTTTCTTGCTCTCTTCCCTTTCTTTTAATCTCAAGACGGTACATGGTAGTGACTTCTCATCCCCACTGTCCAGGTAAGGCTCTCCTCTCCCAGAGGATTCCCCAGTTACCCAGCAAAGGTGTCTTCTATTTCCCACTGCGGGTACTCACCTATGTGACCAGGTAGCAAGAGTGACTAGGCTCCTCTGTCCCTTTCCATTGTCCGATTCCTCTAGGCCAGGCTTGGAGGTCCCTAGGGAACTTTTCTAGTTATCAGTCAATCTTATCAGGTCTCTCAGAGCCGCATTCTGGGCATTGCCCTTCTGAGACTCTTCTTGTACAGGGACCTTGGGCTCCTACCAGGCCAAATAGATAGGGATTATCAAGTTCTCAAATGAACTACTGGGGATGCAACTCAATTGGTAGATTGATTGTCTAATATACACAAACCCATGCCCTGGGCATATGACCACCACTTTGTAGTAATATGGCACTAGGAAGTAGAAGCATAGATTCAGGAGTTCAAGGTCATCTTCCCCACTATGCTAAGTTTTCAGTCTGGGATACCTGAGATTTTGCATCTAAACAAAAGAAAACAATAAAACCAAAACAACAAGCAGGATGAGGTGGCACACTATATCATTTCAATCACTTAGGAGGCATATATAGGCAGATCTCTGTGAGCTCAAGGCTATCCTGATCTACATAACAGATCTAAGCTAGCCAGGGATACATAGTAAAGCACTGTCTCAAAACAAACCAACAAACCAAGTCAAACAAACAACCAAACAAAGACAATTCCCTGGCTGAGGTCATCTGCCTGGAAGAGATTAACCAAGCATTTAAAGTGAGCAGGAAGCCGAGCAGTGGTGGCTTGGGCCTTTAATCCCAGCACTTGGGAGGCAGAGGCAGGCAGATTTTTGAGTTCAGCCTGATCTACAGAGTGAGTTCCAGGACAGCCAGAGCTATGCAGAGAAACCCTGTCTTTAAATACCAATAAAGAAAGAGAGAGAGAAAGAGAGAGAGAGAGAGAGAGAGAGAGAGAGAGAGAGAGAGAAAGAAAGAAAAGAAGGAAGAAAAATAAAGTGAGTAGGGAAACAGTAATGATACAGATCAACCAGGAAAGATGCTTGCTGTCACACCTGATGAGCTGAGTTCAATCTCTGGGACCCATACAGAGAGGGAGAAAAACAGCTCCTGAAATTTGTTCTCTCATTTCCACATGAAAGCTGTGGCACTAAAGTACATACAAGGCACACACAAAGACACACACACACACACACACACAAACACACTAAATAAACAAATAAGTGTATTGTGGATGGGCTTGTTGCTGTTTATATTTTGATGCTAATTCTGCTCTCCTAGAAGGGGTTGAAGACAAGGATTGAGTCAGGTGACTTCTTATAAACCAATCCCCTAATGATTAAAGAAGCCAATCACAGGGTGAGTAGGAGGGACTTCCTGGCTGGATGAAAGAATATAGGAAGCAGGAGAGAATTAGACTTTTTGGACAGGATAGTGTGAGGAAAAGATGTAGCTACGAATGTCTCCCTGTCTCAATGGAGGATCCATCAGGATTCAACACTTGAGGATTTAGATTTAATAAGGCTTATAAGATTAGGATTTTAGTTGCTGAACCCCGTGATTGAGTTACCGGTGTTTCTGAACTAAGTTTGTGTTCTGTTTTCCTTCATACAGTGGCTTGTTGGGTTCCAGAGAGAAAGGTATAGTGGTGCAGAGTGTGGGATTGCCTGAGGTGCACCACAAAGGCAGTGAAGGATTTGAAGCAAGGGGTTGGTGTGGTAATGACCCACCAGTGGGAACTTAGTGAGCAGCGTTGAGATGTTTCAACCAGAGAGCTCTGAGCCAGAGAGTCTCCACAAGATAAAAACAGGTCAGCCATTGTCTACCAGTGCATGGACAGACAGGCCTCCAGGGCAGAGAGTTGCTGGTTGGAGCACAGGAATATGTGGACCCTTTCTTAAAAAAATTATTTCCTTCAAAAGAAATGAACAAATAAAATGTAATAAAGTAAGCATGAAGAATGGAATTAGGGGCTGGAAAGATTGCTCTGTGGTAAAAAGCACTGGCTGCTCTTCCAGAATTCCTGAGTTCAATTCTCAGTAACTACACAATACCTAACAACCAGGACAAAGACAGTGTCAAAAAGAAGAAAACCATAGTGGAGAAAGAGAAGGGGCAACACTAGGTCTGACATGGCTGAAATAAGCATCACCAACAATGCTGAGAGCAGGAGGGGTCATTGGGAGGGCAGAGCCTACAGCAGCCTTGGGAGATTAAATGGAAAGAAAGCTAGCTGATATGGAGGGTGAGCTAGCTATACTCTGGAGAGGACAGAGTCTGCAGGATCCAGAAGGTTCTCTCCTTAAGTCCGTGGTAGAGAACTGACCGGGCTTACTTAGTAGGACAGAGAGAACAGCACCAGAAATGTGCTTCTGACTCAAACAAAATCAGAATAAGCTTCCAAATATCAAGAAAAGGTCTCCACAAAAAAAAAAAAAATGTCAGGCCTCCCTGTCCTTTGCCTGAAGTGGTTAGAGAAAGGAATGTATCCTGCCATGTATCAGAGAACTGAAGAGAAGCTGGGGACCCTAGAGTAAGCCGTCAGGGAAGCTTCTGTTCAGTACCTGGGTGAAAGAAGAGAGAGAGCCACACAGCTGCCCCAATGAGCCTGCCGGGGCATTGTTTGAAGAAATGTTTATTAGGTAGCCTCAGGATGGACAGTAGCATGCTCTTGGTTTAAGTTGTCATGGTTACAAGAGATGAAGGGGGCCTGACAGCTCAGAAGAGTAAACTCTGACCTAGTGTCCTGAACTGGTGTCTCTAGAATCCCCTCATGTGGTGCGGAATCGAAAGCCTATTTGCAATTTCAGTTCTCCTGCTCTACTGCAGGCAAGGGCAGGGCAGTCCCACAGAGCCTGTGACACCATCCTAACAAAATATGGATCTTTTTAACTGATTATGCTGCTTTGAAACTTCATTCTTTACTTAGAGAGCTGGGGCTGGGTCTTGATTAAAGTATTAGTGATTCAGTTATTACTTTATAATATATTAGATTTTTTATTATATTGGCAACTGTGTTTCATATAGTTGGTTGCCTGTGTAATTTGTTCCATTTTTCTTTGTGCATGTGAAAACCATATTTTAAAAGTGATAATGTAATTTTAGGGCAAAAGTCCTGACTCTGGGCTACTGCCATTCCTATATGACTCAGACAAGTCTCTTCACTGTTCTGTGCCTGAGTTTCATATGGAAATGATGGGAAATTGTGGGGATTCCACACAAGCCTTGTAGGTTGCAGTGAAATGACATGAATGAGGCAAGAAGGAAACTTGGTTCAGCATGACTTAACGAGTGCTGGTTCAGACATCCCAGAATCTGACACCAGGCTGGTTCATTTCAGACATATTTTAGTACAGTACTGTTTTGGAAAAAAATGTTTCCTAGTAATAATTATCCCAATCCAATGTGTACAACAAAGCTTAACACCCAACTACATAGAAACTCTTTCACAAAGCACATGTGACTTCTACAATGAAGACAGGTTCTATAGCTTAAGGCCCTCAGATCTGACAGAGATTGCAGAGATGCTATCAGTCTATAAAGCTAATGTGATCCCTTCCCTAAGGATGGGTCCTATTGACTAAGAAATCAAAGATAAATATAAAGATCTATGGAGAGAGAGTCTGAGATACAGATGCTGGGGAATTTGGGTGACGTCTGGCCTGTAGATAGAAAAGTCACCAGGTCATCAACAATATTCTCTCCCAAGCTTTTGGGTGGAAAACAGGTGTACATCCTTTCCTTGAAGAGATAAAGCCTGGGAAATTAATCTTGGTGCTTATCTCTGTGTATTGCCACAGGCCGGCCAGTCCAGGTCTCCCTCAACCTGTGGAGGGAAGAGGGTCCTTGTCAGATAGACAAGGCGTTGGCAAAGGAATGACAAACAGAAACAGACACAAGGGAGTGCTGTAACTGAATGCAATTTGTACAAAATAAAAATCAGGCTTATATGGTATACAGAAAAATAGGGCATATTACAGAAGTCACGTAGGCAGGAGATGGCTACATCAAGGTCAGTGAGAACAAGCTGCCTAGTGCAAGGAGGAGGAGCAGTGGTGTCCTTCTTCTTGGGCTGGGTTGTCCTGGCAGCCCCAAGGTAAACTCTCAGGGTCTGTCTGAGGCAAGTAGCTGAAGGTCCTATTCTAGTATTCCTTGGCTGTAACATAAATGATTAGTGGGGGAAGCCCTACGACTTCTAACTTCTCACTGGCAGTAAAACAGTTTTTCTTTGTGTGAGACTTCTAATAACAAGTACCTAACTGCTAGCTCTAACTCTTGAGACACCCTGTCTGGTAAGACAGATTCTTAGTAAAAATTCCCAGCTAGTTACAGCTAGGAAATCTATTAGGATTATTGAAATTATTGAAGGCCAAGAAACAATGTCCAATCTCAGTTTAGCTATAACGAAATATTTCTTAGGGCACTTTTATGCCTGAATAAAGAAAGCACACAGATCTCTCCACAGACTTAGCAGAGACCAATCTGGAACATGTCCAAGTTAGGAGATGCCCACAACTGACTGAAATCCCCAGGAGACAAACTCCCTTTGGAGTCATAATGCCATTTTCCATGATCAGGTTTTAACCCTGATATTGTAGACCTACTAGGGTAGACAAGTGCATGCAGCATCTCCCCCTTTATTATTATTTTTAAAATGAAGTTCCAGAAGGTCCCTCCTCATCGTGGCTAGGGATCTCAAGAGAACTCTAAAAACAAATGGAAGCATGATAATCACTATAACAAGAGTGCCAATAATAATAGAAAGCAAAATTATATACTGAATCCAATCTAAAGGATTCAATGCATTTAAATTACTTTTTAATTCACTGGCCAACTCATCAATGTTCCAAGTATCCAAATGACTTGCTAATATCTAAAATTTTTGCCTTCAATTGTTTTATATCGTGAGAAATATCTGTTTCTTTCCACACTCTCTGCAAATGGGTCTTAGTCTTTTCTCAATCCATAGCCCAAACAGTTCTGGTTGAACAGCAGTAGCACTAGTGGTTCTCTTGTAGTCTGTGATGGATGTAGCTTCTCTATCTCTGTTGTTAGCATCTGCTTTCCCTGTTCTTCTCTAGGCTCTTGAGGCTCCCTAGCCTCTCTAATGACAGTGGCCAGTATTTTCTGTCTCTTATCTCTCTTTAGCTCTCTGGCCTGTTGTCTTTTTGCTTTTCTCTATTTTTTTTTATTTTCTGTCCCTTAATGACTTGCACTAAATCTTACAGTAACTTGCACTAAGTCCTTCAACAACTTGTACTAAATTTCTCAACAACTTATCTTGTAACCCTCCTAACTTTTATAATAAGGCATGGCTATAATTCAAATAAAATCCAGTTTTCTAAACCTTCTATTCTTTTTAAAATCAGTATCTAAAACATTACTGTCACATTTCAAAGTTTAGCTACCAATTCTTACATGTGAATACATAACAGTGTAATTTTGAATATACCATAAACTAATTTTCTGTTACCAATATCACAAGCAAAAACTGCTGTCTCCTTTAAGAGCAGCTTGTACAGACATTTAGCCTCTATCAGGGCTTTCTTCAGATGTGCTTAACTTGTAGACACAGCACAGTGGCTTATTAGTTCTGCTGTGCAAGTTGAGTCTGCCTTTAAACAAGTTAAACTAAATCAAAGTTTTAACCATTTTTTTCCTTTTTAACACGAAACCCAGTACAACAGTCATAAATTTAAACAGCGCTCATCTCCTGGTAAGCAAAGTATGACTCTTAAGGCTATAATATCCAATCCCCAGGAGACAAACTCCCTTTGGAGTCATAATGCCTTTTGTACATGATCAAGTTTTAACCCTGACACTGTAGACCTACTGGGATAGACAAGTGTGTGCAGCAGTGTATAAGGATTTCAAGCCATATATTGAAAACAAAACTACCTTTCTATCCAGGTGCTGGGAAGATTAAATGACTGCACACCTCATATTTAGACAAGTACTTGCCATGAGGTCACGGCACACAGAAAGGATTTGCTGTTGCTGAATGACTCCCATAGGGAAGGAGAACAGAATCTGATAATCAAATGGGAAGTGATCCACCAATGCTGAGATCCATAAAATCATTGAAGCCAATTTTTTTTTTGCAAGGAAAGCAAATGTAAAATGATTTCAAATGAGAAGAGAGGCTAGGTATGGTAACACATACCTCCTAGCACTTGAGAGGCAGAGGCAGGCTCTAAGTTCAAAGCCAGACTGCTCTACTTAGAGAGCTCCAGGCCAGTTAGAGCCACTTTATGAGACTCTGTCTAAATAAATAGATAAATAAAAGTAAATAAATAAGGTGAATAGCAATCTAGGAAGGAAGACACCTGAAGTAATTTCTGGTGAGGACACTCATGCATGTGAACACACATGTGTTGGAGTTAGTCTTGTATGCTGTGTATTCAGAAACTAAATTCTGTGTCTCTATCCAGACTGTAACCTGATTTAGGGGCATTATATTAATCTATGTATTATAAAGAATGTTCCCCAATAATCCATGATCAGATAATAAAAGTCTAGAGGTTGTGATTGGGCAGCAGAGAGAGAAAGGCGGGACTTGAGGATTGAGTGAGTGGTCTCAAGAGAGATCAGGAGGAGAGAAGAGGAGAAGAGGAGGAGACCGCCGTGAGGGGGTGAGGGGATGGATCGTGAGGGGAAGGGGAGGAGACCGCAGTGAGGGGGTGAGGGGATGGATCGTGAGGGGAAGGGGAGGAGACCACCACCGTGAGGGGATGGATCATGAGGGGGGGAGGAGACCGCAGTGAGGGGATGGATCGTGAGGGGAAGAGGAGGAGACCACCGTGAGGAGGATTGATTGTGAGGGAAAGGGGAGGAGACCACCACCGTGAGGGGATGGATCGTGAGGGGAAGAGGAGGAGACCACCGTGAGGGGATGGATCGTGACCATATGACCAGAAGAAGTGGACCCTGAGGACAGGCTGATGGAGCAGAAGTATCCTGAACAACACTCAAACAGCAAAGTAGCAAGGGACATATGACTTGGATATAGGTGAGAGTATAGCAGAGAACCTGACCAATCTAGCCTACAACTTGTAAATAAAATACCAGGTATCTGTGCCTTTTATATGGGCTAGCTAGAATAAATAATTCATTTACGCACATGAGCACATGCACATACACATGCACACAAATGTCTCTCTCTTTCTCTCTCTCTCATACACACACACACACACACACACACACACACACACACAAACACACACACACACACACACACACAGAGAGAGACTGGACCCAGCTAATCTTGACTTTGAAACCAGATAAGTGTAACTTGGAAAGAAACAGGTTTGTCCATTTCACTCCTGAGTTTATATACTAAAAACCTTTTTTTCCTCTTTTTCCCCTAAGACAGGAAGTTAATTTGGGAGTTCTTGGGTCAAACCTTGGGCTCAGGCAATCCTGTGCTGGGAATGGTGATCTGTCCTTGGGAGCTTATTACCTAGACAAAGGAAAAGCAGAGACATGAGTTTTAGTCAACGTGGCTTCTTTTGAAGGACAGAGAGTTGTAGTGATATCCTAAGTCCATCTTTGGAGTACTGGGATAAAGCTTAACTCGAATAAAAGGCAAGAGATATGCATAGCTAAGCAGTGGTTAAGGTGGGGCCCTGCTCATCACTCCTGTCTGGGTTCCATCTCTCCAGAAATATGGTTTTAATTGGTTGTGCCAGCTGTGAAAGATTGCTTCCTGGGAGCTAAGTCCTACCTCAGGCAGACACCAAGCTTCTGCAGACACTGCCTTCCTTTCGAGTGCTGTCCCTGGAATGTTCTAATTTCTAGGCCCATTGTTTCAATAGTTTGGTAGCTGAAGAAAGGGAGCACACATGTGCCTTCAGAATGGTGTGGTGTGAAGTTGGAGTCTGAGTCTGGAGGAGTGAAGGTCTCACTCTCCACCCAAGGCTGGTCTAAATGCTATGTAGCCCAGACTGTTATCAAATTTGCAATTCTCCTATCTTGGAATCCCGAATGCCTGGAAGGCAGACCTGAACCATCATGCCCAGCATTAGACTAAAAATCTTAAGTAAGGAATGGCTGAGCCAGGCTGGCTCTGCTCTCTTCCACATTCCTCCCATGGAGCCCTCTGATTGGAAGACTTACTCCACCCTGGTCCAGAAATACCCAGGAGGGAGGACACCTCTTCCTATATGCATGGGTTAGAAATGATCCTGTGAGTTCAACACTAAATGTGCTTTTGAAAAAAATAGCCTTTGAAGTTTAAAGTAATTTTAGATTACTCTAAATGTCCACCAGGAAGGGAGGAGGGGAGTCACCACAGAGCTTGTACTGTCTTCTGTACACCCTGTTAAGGGTAAGACCCTGTGGCTGTGAGGCTACAGTAGGTGGTGACTGTAGCTTTTATTCTTTTTCTTCTTCATGGGTTCCTCCTGTCTTCTTCTCCTAACAGTCTCCTAACTATACCATCTCTGACTCAGCTCAGCTTTTCCTGTCTTAACCATCTCTATTTTCATTCAGTTTAATCTTGTTTTAACTCTTCTCTAGCCCTAGTCGCTCTTCTTTCTTTCTGCCCCACTGTCTTCTCTGACCCCACTCTTCTGCCTGACCCTGCTCTGATCCCACTCCAAGCCCACTCCCTTTCCCAGGCTAAGCTGCCTTTGTTATGTTCTCCCATTCCTACAAGTCTAAGAGGCAGCCTACAGGGCCAAGCAGGTCAGGGGCTTAAGCACTCCCAAAGAGCCAGCTGACTAGCTACTGGGGATCCTTTAAAGGGCCACGCACACGAAATAAAGCACAGTACAGTTGACCTTGATCAGCTGACAGAAGTGGAGTCAGGTGATTCCAGCCTGAGGTCATCCTCTGCTGCTGACCTGTACCTGGCTTTCACTCCCTACTTAGAGCCATGTTCTGTTTCCAGAGTCTCTCTAAATGTTTGGAATTCTGTATAAGAGAGACTGGTTTTCCACCACCAATCAAGGACTATATATGGTGGGACTGAATGTTTTGGCAGCGTGTGTATAGTAGAGGATTGCAAATTCGATCATCAATAGGAGGAGAGGACCTCGGCCTTGTGAAGGTTCTGTGCCCCAGTGTAGGGGAATGCCAGAGCCAATAAGTGGAAGAGGGTGGGGTGGCAAGCATGGGGAGGGGGGAGGCAACATGGGTTTGTTCTTGTTGTTTTTGTTTGTTTGTTTGTTTGTTGGAGTAGAAACTGGGAAAGGAGAAATTTACATGTAAATAAAGAAGATATCTAATAAAAAAAGAAAAAAACACATATTTAAAAAAAAACTCAGGTGACAGTAGATGCTAGAGGATGTGAAGAAAGAATTAGCTATTTAAAAATGACTTCATGGGCTGGAGAGATGGCTTAGCAGTTTAAAGCAGCGACTGCTCTTCCAGAGGTCCTGACTTCAATTCCCAGCAACCACATGGTGGCTCACAACCATCTGTAACAGGATCTGATGCCCTCTTCTGGTGTGTAACTGAAGACATCTACAGTGTAATCATATATATGTGTGTGGGTATATATATGCACACATATATGTGTATATATACATATTTGTATATGTGTGTATATGTACATGTCTGTATATGTGTGTATATGTATATATACATGTATGTATACATATATATGTATGTGTATGTATATATGTATAATAAATAAATAAATAAATAAATAAATAAATAAATAAAAGAGATGGCTTGTATAATAAGGTCTAATGTTGAAACAACAGGAGACAGCATGATGAGGGAGCCTCCAGTCTAGAGGAGAAGAAGTGCTGGTCTGAGTACACTATCATAGCAATCGTCCAATGCACCAGTTCCAGCACAGTACATGCACACTTCCACAAAATAGAAGTTTCCTGTGCTGGGTCAGCTGGGGAAGTACTCTCCCTCTGGCCTGGGTAAAAATGATAGTCCTAACAAGAGTTCAGCCAGGTTTGTGATGGCTGGCCTAGAGCCCCCTGATGCTGGAGTTGTGCTTCAGTAGCAAGCAGCTGCTATTTGCAGGGTGGCTTCCTCAATGTATCTATGTATCTATGGAGTACCCAAAGCAGGGACTGCTGCCTGACAGCCTTATGATCTAGTCATCCAGGGCATAAGAGAAAGGCCTATCATCTGTTACTTGGGAGTGAAATGGCCTTGGACACCAAAATTGTAGCTGTATTTAACAGGAGAATAAATATTAAGTGGATGCTTACAATGAAGGATTATCATTATTAATAGTGGCTTAACAGTATTCAGCATCCTCACCTCCTGGCCCAGGGCCTCAGGGAGAAGAAGGTGCTTTTAGCTTGTGTAACTTGTTCAGGGACAGAGTTCAACTCCTCCCTGTCAGTTTGGCTGGAGGGACAGAACAGATCTAATGAGGACAGTACAGCAGTCATTGGAGCAATGTACCTAGGTAAGTGAGGCCGAGAGGGATAATGGAGACTTCCTGTTACTTAGGACTAGTGGTTCCCTGTCTCCTGGGCCCACTAGTGCCCTGACCCTCAACACCCCTTCTCCACTGGCTCCCTGTCCCTGAACCCTACTGTCTCCATGTCCCTGAGCTCCAATGGCTCACTATCCCTCATCCCCACTGGTGGCCTATCTCTCAGCCCCACTGGCTCTCTCCCTCAATGCATTCACCCCCAAACTGGTAACCTGTTTCTCAGCCCACTGGCACCCTGTCCCTCAGCCCTACAAACCCATTCTCCTTCCTTTCTCTGTGGGAATGCCTGGGATCCAGTTCAAGTGTAGGAAGAAGGATTTCCTTCCTCTGAGGACTGAAGTCCCCTCCCTGTGGAGACACCAGATCCATTGTCCCCTGTGGCTCCTGTCCTGCTGTGAGCAGGACTCTGCATCTGTCCTGAGCCCTGCCTGTAGTTTCTTCAGGTTGTCTTCTTGCTCACATGGTGCCTTTCCTTTAATTGCAACTTTGTTTTCTGGAATCTTGCACCCCAACATTCCCACCAACAGTCCCCTCTATCCTTTGTTGTTTTAGGATGCTTTATTCTGAGATAACACCTCATTACATAACCCCAGCTAGCCTGGAACTCACTCTCTAGACCAGGATGACCTTGAACTTACAGAGATCCACCTGCCTCTGCCTCCAGAGTTCTTGGATTAAAGAGGTACACCACCACAGCTCATTCATTTTAGGATATGCCTGACCATATTCATCTTAAAAAGCAAGGGATAAAAAACAAGTTCACCATTTTTGTTTTGAGACAAGAAGTCCAAACTTGTCTTGAACTCTCAGATCTCTTGTGTCAATCTCCTAAAATCTGGAATTATGCCACTACATGCAGCTGAGTTTTTTAATTTCAATGAAATTTTGTTTTTAGCATTTATTTATAGTTTTTTGTTTAAGTGTGTGCTGGATAGTTTTATGTCAACTTGACATAAACTAGAGTTATCTGAAAGGAGGGAAACTTGACTGAGAAAATATCTCCATAAGATACAGCTATAGAGCATTTTCTTCCTTTGGGATTGATGTGGGAGGGCCCAGCCCATTGAGGGTGGAGTATCCTTGGGTTGGTGGTTCTGGGTTCCATAAAAAAGCAGAGTGAACAAGTAATGTGAAGCAAGCCAGTAAGTAGCATTCCTCTGAGGCCTCTGCATCAGCTCCTGTCTCCAGGTTCCTGCCCTACTTGAGTTCCTGTCCTGTCATACTTCAATGGTGGACAATACAATATATAAGTATGAGCCTCATAAACCATTTCCTCCTGTTGTGCTCAGTGTTCTATGGTCATGAAGAGACACCATGAAAGTGGGAAATCTTATAAAAGAAAGCATTTAATTTAGACTTGCTTACACTTTCAGAGTTTAGTCTGTTATCATTATGGCAAGCAACATGGCAAAATGTAGGTAGACTAGGTGCGGGAGAAGTACCTGAGCTGGATCTGCCTGCAGCTGGAAGAGAGAGCCACACTGGAATTGTCTCAAAACTCAGCTCTAGGGACACAGTTCTCCAACAAAGCCAACACTCCCTGCTAACTAAGCATTCAAATAAATGAACAGAAGGGGGCCATTCTTATTCAAACCACCATGCCTCCTGTAATGGCTGTGCCTGGGTTGTCAACTTGACTATATATGGAATGAACTACAATCCAAAAATTGAAGACTCACCTGTGATCCAGATCTTAAGGCATAGTGTCTATGAATCCCAGGAGACTAAGGCAAGAAGATCTCTGAGTTCAAGGTCATCTGGGACAAAGCA
Source organism: Montemys delectorum (assembly GCA_019843815.1). Taxonomy (NCBI): domain Eukaryota; kingdom Metazoa; phylum Chordata; class Mammalia; order Rodentia; family Muridae; genus Montemys; species Montemys delectorum. The sequence continues at coordinate 8,933 of JADRCD010139681.1, read as the reverse complement.
AGTGCCAGATCCAGGTATGGTAGTACATGCCTTTAATCTAGGCCACACTTTCTGGTGGAGCCAGATATAGGGATATTGGAAGAAGGAAGATAAGTTCGTCTTCTCTATGCCTTGTGGGACAGAGCAACTACTGGATCCTTGGACTTCCATGGATCCACAGATCATCATCACAGATGATCATTTTGGGGGAGTTGGACTACAGATTCTATGTCATCATAACATATTTCCTTACCATATAGAGACTACCCATAAATTCTGTGACACTAGAGAAACCTGACTAATACATATGTTGGTACCAGGAGTGGTTCTAGAGGAGCAGAAGTAATAGGAAGAATCTCTTAAGAATCTAGAATGGGGCTGGAGAGATGGCTCAGTGAGTAAGAGCACTGACTGCTATTCCAAAGGTCCTGAGTTCAAATCCCAGCAACCACATGGTGGCTCACAACCACCCATAATGAGACCTGATGCCATCTTATAGCACATCTGAAGACAGCTACAGTGTACTTATGTATAATACTAAATAAATCTTTAAAATAAAAAGAATCTATAGTTGGTTTAATAATTCACCAGCACCTTCAAGTACTGAAACATCTCCAGATACTCTCTCTTCTGGGAGCTCAGAGAACATTGAAGATCCATGGTAGAAACTATATTTCAAACTTAAAGAAGCTAATGCCTTTGATTATCTTGATCCATCAATTGTAACTGGCAATGAATTAGGTGACCCTGTGTACAAAATTTTCTACAATTTGGGGGAAAAGTCGGAAAATGATTTTGCTGGATTGTTGCTCTTAGTATCTCTGGAAATACAGATGAAGGAAAGAATGAGCTGTATGATAAAATTGAACAGCTCCAGATTCAAGCAAAGAATTTAAAGGTTTCTAAGCGTGCCCTTGTAGATAATTTTCTCTCCAGCAGCCATAGAGCTCATGTTGCAGAAAATAAAACTGAAACCCTCATTATAAGATTGGCTGAAATACAGAGAAAAGTCAAGTCTCATCCTCAGAGTGTCAGCACTTAAAGTAAAGGCATTAATTAGCAAAGAGTGGCATCCTATAACTTGGGATGTGGATATGTGGGAGGACCTTGTTAATGCTTAGAACTTTGAGTCCTCAGATTCTCCAGGGTTTACCTCACCTGAGCAAGTAGTACCCTCAGCCCCACCCCTTGAAATAATGTCTTTTTCCACATGAGGAAATTAATCCCTTGGAGTCTGATAAATCACCAGTGATTTTCTATGAAGAAAATGCCAGACAAAACAATACTGATGCTCCTTGAGGCCCACCATTAGGTTCTTCTAGACCTATAACCAGACTCAAGGCAAAGCAGGCCACTAGAGGGGAGGTAGAAGGTATAGTCCATGAGGAAATGTGCTACATTATTAAAGAGCTTAATGAGTTCCCTAATTCATTCAATCAGAAGTCTGGGAAACATATGTGGGAATGGATTTTAAGGGTTTAGGATAATAGTAGAAGGAACACAGAACTAGATCAGGATGAGTTTGACAAGGGTGAATGGAGATTCTAGGAATCTCACACAGTTAAAAAAGATATCAGAAGTTTCTTTGAATGGTTGGCTGGAACATTTATCAAAAAATAGCCTACTTTAAAGGAATTGGAGATGCCTGATAACCCTTCGCTTAGTGTTGATGAAAAGATTTTAAGGCTCAGGGAAACTGCAATGCTAGAGTGTATATTTTGTGTAAAAACTAATCTTCCAGCAAAGAAATGCCCAGACAATATCCCCTTCATGAATCCTATGAGATGCAAACTGGCAAGAAGGGCATCATCACATTTGAAAAGTTTTGTTCTTGCCCTCTTCCTTGTTCCAGACCTTAGGGTTGGAGATGAATTAAATGCAGTGGTTTGAATTGGGTCCAGAGGAAACAAGGGCCAGATGGAAGCATTGAATTGCGAGAGATAAGGTGATCATAGTTATTATAATGGACAGCATACACAAAACAATGTTTATAATGACACAGCCCATAATAGTTAGCACAGGAGAGATTAAATTTATAGTGGCATGACTCTTTTGGATCTCTGGCACTAGCTAATCAGTCATGATGTTTCCAGGCATAAAATAGGTAGGAAGCCTACTGCATATCTGTTTGATCTGTATAAGCAGAAAAATTCTCAAAAAATGAAAGAAAGGCTACATTGGATTATGGCAAAAGGCAATATGGGCCAGTGAATCAATTTCTAGACTCAAACCAGTTTGCAGAACCAGAAGCCCTTGAATGAAGGGATGGCCAGGTTCCCCTGAGGAAGGATCTTGATAAGACACCTAAAAGTTTTGCTGTTAGTCTTTCTCCAGTTCTTTCCCAAATGGACCTAAAGCCTTTTACAAGGGTAATTTACACTGGGAGAAAGGAAATAATCAGACTTTCTGGGGTCTATTGGATACTGGTTCTGAATTGACACTGATCCCAGAAGATCCCAAGAAACATTGTGAGCCTCTAGTTAAAGTAGGAGAACAGGTGATTAATGATGTTTTGACTAATGCCCAACTCACAGTAGGTCCAATAAATCTCTGAATACATCCTGTCATCATTTCTCCAGTTTCAGAATGTATAATTGGAATAGATTTCTTTAGAAATTGGCAGAGTTATCACATTGGTTCCCTGACCTGTGGAGTGAGGGCTATTATGGTTGGAAAGGCTAAATGGAAGCCTCTGCCAAGGAAAATAGGGAATCAAAAACCAGTATCATATTCCTTGGAGGAATTGCAGAAATTATTGCCACTATCAATGACTTGAAAGATGCAAGGGTGAGGTTTCGTACCACATCTCCCTTTAACTCTTCTATCTGTCCAGTGCAGAAGACAGAAGAATCATGGAGAATGACAGCTGACTATCAAAAACTAAATCAGGTAATAACTCCAATTGCACCTGCTGTACCAGATGTAGTTTCGTTACTTAAGAAAATTAACACATCTCCTGGTACCTGGTATGCAGTTATTGATCTAAGCAAATGCCATCTTCTCAGTACTTGTCCATAAGGACAGCCAAAAGCAATTTGCTTTCAGTTGGCAAGTCCAGCAACATACCTTTACAGTTTTGCCTCAACGAAATATTAACTTTCCTGCCCTGTGTCATAACTTAGTACTGATCTTAATCATTTGTCTCTTAACAAAATATCACATTGGTGCACTATATTGATGACATTATTCTGATTGGACCAAGCGAGCAGGAAGTAGCAACCATTTTGGACTCATTGGTAACACATATGCGTATCAGAGGATAGGATACAAATCCAACCAAAATTCAAGAACCAATGAAACTCATAGGAGTCCAGTGGTATAGGGCATGCAGAGATATTCATTCTAAGTTGAAAGATAAGTTATTGCACTTGGCCCATCACACCACCAAGAAAGAAGCATGTTTAGTGGGTTTATTTGGATTCTTGAGAGAACACATTCCTCACATGGGTGTGTTTGTGTTACTCAGGCCCATTTACCAAGTGACTCAGAAAGCTGCTAATTTTGTGTGGGGCCTGGAACAGGAGAAGGTTCTTCAACATGTCCAGGGTGCTTGCAGGCTGCTTTGCCTTTTGGACCACATGATCCAGCAGACCCAATGGTACTTGAGGTATCAGTGGCAGATAGGGATGCTATTTGTTGCCTCTGGGAGATTCCTGTAGGTGAATCACAGAAGAGACCTTTGAGGTTTTGGAGCAAAGCTCTACCATCATGGGCAGACTACTTTTCTCAGTTTGAAAAACAGCTCTTAGCCTCCTATTGGGCCTTAGTGACAACCAAATATTTGACAATAGGACACCAAGTTACCATGCCACCTGAACTGCCCATCATGAGCTGGGTGTTATCAGACCCACCAAGTCACAAAGTAGGGTATACACCCCAGCATTCAATTATCAAATGGAAGTGATATATACATGATCCTGCTTGAGCAGGTCCTGAAGGCACAAACAAGTTACACGAAGAAGTTGCTCAAATGTCTATGGTTTCTACTTCTGTTAGAATGCCATCTGCTACCAAGCTTGGGTCAATAGCCTCATGGGGTGTTCCCTATGTTCAGGTGACTGAAGAAGAGAAGAATAGGACCTGGTTTATTGATGGCTCTTTAGTTTAAGCAGGCACCACCAAGAACTGGACAGCTGCAGCATTACAACCCCTTTCCAGGACAACCCTGAAAGATACAGGTGAAGAATAATCTTCACAGTGGGCAGAACTTCGGGCAGTATACATTGCATTACAGTTTGTTTGGAAGAACAAATAGCCAGATGTACGATTGTTCACTGACTCATGGGCTATAGCCAATGGACTGGCTGGAGGGTCAGGGACTTTGGAGAGATCAGGATTGGAAAATTGGTAAGAAAGACATCTGGGGAAGAAGTATGTGGATAGATCTCTCCAAATGGGCAAAGAATGTGAAGATACTTGTGTCCCATGTAAATGCTCACTAACAAGTGACTTCAGCTGAGGTGGAGTTCAATAGTCAAGTAAATAGGATGACCTGTTCTGTGGATAGTCAGCCTTTTTCCCTAGCCATCCTTGTCTTTACTCAATGGGCACATGAACAAAGTGGCCATGGTGGCTGAGATGGAGGTTAATCTTAGGCTCAACATCATGGACTTCCACTCACCAAGACTTGACCTGGCTACAGCTGCTTCTGAATGCCAGATCTGCCAACAGCAAAAACCAACATTGAGCTCCAGGTATGGCACCATTTCTCAATGTGACCAGCCGGCAACTTTCCAGGTTGACTACATTGGACCACTTCCTTCCTGGAAAGGACAACATTTTGTTCTTACTGGCATAGGTATTTATTCTGATTATGAATTTGCCTTTCCTGCATGTAGTGCTTCTTCCAAAACCACAATCTGTGCACTTACAGAATGCTTTATCTATCATCATGGTATTCCACACAGTATTGCTTCTGACCAAGGAACTCAAGTCACAGTCAGAGAAGTGGGACATTGGGCCCATGGTCATGGAATCCACTAGTCTGACCATAATTCCCATCATCCTGAAGCAGCTGGCGTGATAGAATGATGGAATGCCCTTTTGAAAACACAGTTACAGCAGCAATTAGGTGGCAGCAGCATGAACGGCTGGGGTAGAGTTCTTCAGAAGACAGTATATGCTTTGAATCAGAGTCCAATATATGGTACAGTTTCTCCAATAGTTAGGATCCATGGGTCCAGAAATCAAGAAGTGGAAAAGGAAGTTCCAATCACTATCACTCCTAGTAACCCTCTAGGAAAATTTTTGCTTCTTGTTCCCACAACTCTATGTTCTGCTGGCCTAGAAGTTTTGGTTCCAGAGGGGACAGTGCTCCTACCAAGGGCCACAACAAACATTCCATTGAACTGGAAGGTCAAACTTCCCTGGTCATTTTGGGCTTTTAATGCCCTTAAATCAACAAGCTAAGAAAGGAATGACAGTGTTAGGAGGGGTGATAGATCTAGATTACCATGGAGAAATTGGATGACCTCTCCACAATGGAGGTGAGGAAGATTATGTGTGGAGTGCAGGAGATCCCGTAGGTCATCTCTTCGTACTACCACATCCTGTGGTTAAAGTCAATGGAAAACTACAACAGCCTAATCCAAGCAGGATGACAAAGGACACAAACCCATCAAGAATGAAGGTATGGGTCACCCCTGCAGGAAAAGAGCCAAGACCTGCTGAGGTGCTTGCTGAGGATAGAGGAAATACAGAAGTATAGTAGAGGAAGGTAATTATAAATACCAGCTAAAACCATGTAACCAGCTGCAGAAATGAGGATTATAAAGTAATATGAATATTTCTGTTTTATATTCTTAAAGAACATATTTGTCTTTCTTCCAATTTCTTTAACATCAATTGGTATTTAAGTTGAGATACTAAAAGTATGTTCCTAAAGCACATTGCCCCATTGAAAATTTACAAATGTGTTTCCTATAGTACAATGAATAGTTATATCATGTTAAGTGTGTTCATGATCTTGCTATTATTTCATGTGGACATGAGATATTATTTGTGTCAAGTTGACAAGGGGTGGATTGTAGTGGCTACTCCTGGTTGTCAACTTAACTATCTGGACTGAACTACAATCCAGAATTGGAAGGCTCATTTGTGATCCTAATCTTGGCATGAAGATCTTGAGGCATAGTCACTATGAATTCCAGGAGTCTAAGCCAAGGATACTTCTGAGTTCAAAGTCATCTAGGTCAAAACAAGTCCCAGATCCAGGTGTGGTAATACACAACTTTAAAATGGGACACATCTTCCACTGGAGACCTATGTAAGGACTTTGGAAGAAGGAAGATTCTCTCTTCTTCTCCTGCTTGCCTTGTAGGACTGAGCAACTGCTAGATCCTTGGACTTCCATTCAAAGCTGCTACTGATCATTATTGGGGAGCTGGACTACAGACTGTAAGTCATCAGCAAATTCCCTTACTATATAGAGACTACTCATAAGTTCTGTGACTCTAGAGAACCCTGACTAATACAAAGAGATGTGCATCTATTTGTGTCTTTCTACATGTAGAAATTAAGTTACACCAGTGGCATTTGTTAAAGATTGTTTCTTTCTTTTATAGTGTATTTTAGGTTCTTTATCAATATCAGTTTTTATAGATGTGTGGATTTATATCTGGATCTTCTATACTATTCCATACTGTCTGTTTTTATGCCAATATCATTCTGTTTTTATTACTATTGCTCTGTAGTAGAGTTTGTCCCTGGGATGATCATGACTCTGGATATTCTTTTTTTTTTTTTCCTTTTCACACAGTTTTTATTTTATTTTATTTTTTATTAGATGTTTTCTTTATTTACATGTCATACACTATCTCCTTTCCCAGGTTCCCCTCCAAAAAACAAAAACAAAACAACAAAACAAAACCAAAAACAAAAAACAAAAAACAAAAAAAACCCCTGTTCCCTCCCCCCTCCCCTTGCTTACCACTCACCCACTCTTGCTTGCTTAATGGCCCTGGCCCTCCTACACTGTGGCATAGAGCCTTTTTTAATACAAAGGTTTCTTTCTCAGAAACCCTTCCCAGAACTGTTGCATACAGTTGTCTCGTTATGTATGGCAAAACGCTTGTGCGAAATCTATATTTGCATTAAAATCTACTAGAATTATAAAAGAACAGTGACCAAAGTCAGACTGGGTCACCCTTGTTTATTCAGAGCTTGAAATTTTTTAATTTCCCAAACAAATCCTGGTGTGTGTGTGTGTGTGTGTTTGTGTGTGTGTGTGTGTTTTAAAGTATTTTACATAGTAATTATCACCATCAAATTAATTAACTTAACTTTTAACTTGTTTACTGTCTACTTACCCATATAAGAAAGACAATTCCACAAAAACCTAACCTGTGACATTGAGGTCTATACTGCAATGGAGATCCTAAATCAATGTCTGATCAACATGTGATCAACAAGTACATGGCAACTGCACAGGCTTAAATGTGAAAGGATGCCAGAAAGGAAGATCAGCAAGAGAAAAAAGTCACAAGAAGGAGGTGAATTAACTCATTCTTTCTCAACTTCTTGCTTCTGCTTCTGCTTCTCCTCTGCTTCTCTAGTTCATTTACTCTTCACACAGTTCTTTGGGATTGTAGTCATCTCATCAGATGATGATGGGCTGCGCACAATTGCTTTAATCTGGGCATACTTGTATCTACTCAGCATTGCTCATAAAAACATTGGTATCACTTGGCAAACAAATAGTGGGAACAGGTATTTCCTCAGGAAACATATTCATATTCTAGACAGGTTCTTGGCATTTGTAATGGTGAAAACAGTAGTTCCTTGGGTGAAAGTGACAGCCAATAGGTCCCTTTAGTCAGCAGAACTGGTCAAGTGATAAGAATCCAAATTCACAAGCCTAGTAAGCTGACTCAGTTAGTAAACTGTTTGATTAACAATGTGAGACCGGAGTTTGTATGTCCAACATTTATGTAAAAAGCTAGGCTTACTAAAACATATTTAATATCCCAGTGCTAGGGAAGTAGAGATACATGAATCCCTGGAGCTCACTGGCCACTTAGTCTAGCTAGATTGGTGAGCTCTAGGTTCAGTAAGAGACCTTGTCTTAAATTATAAAGTGAAAAACAAACATCCATTATCAATCTTTGGCGTACATACATGAATACATTCGCATAAATACATCTCACACACACACACACACATATGAGAAAAAAGGAAAAGAGGGGAAGGGGAGGAGTGAGAGAGGGGAAGAGAGAGAGGGAGAGGAAGCGGGAGAGAGAAAGAAAAAGAATGAAGATCCATGTAGTTCTTGGTAATCAGTCTTATGATCTTGAATGCACATTTGACTTTATTTTTCTTACCTGAGAAACATGGTACATGTCTATAGTCATATATGACACGACCATTCTGTGAATTTTTTTTTTTTTGCTTGACAATTGTAACTATTTTTTTTATTTTTTTTAGATAATTTCTTTATTTACATGTAAATTTTCCCTTTCCCAGGTTCCCCTCCAAAAAACAAACAAACAAACAAACAAACCAAAACAACAAGAACAAACTTCTTTTGCCTCCCCCCTCGCCATGCCTGCCACCCCCCCTCTCCCACTTATTGGCCCTGGCATTCCCCTACACTGGGGCACAGAACCTTCACAAGGTCGAGGTCCTTTCCTCCTATTGATGATCAAATTTGCAGTCCTCTACTATACACATGCTGTCAGAACATTCAGTCCCACCCTGTATAGTCCTTGATTGGTGGTTGGGTCCCTGGGAGCTCTGAGCGTACTAGTTAGAAATTGTTGTTCATCCTAAGGGGCTGCAAACCCTTCAGCTCCATAGAACCTTTATCTAACTCCTTCATTGGGGACAGTGTACTCAGTTCAATGAAAGGCTGTGAGCCTCTACATCTGTATTAGTCAGGTATTGTAAGAACCTCTCAGGAGATAGCTATATGCTTGTCCTTTCTTCAGTCTCTGCTCCATAGTTAATCTCTGCCACTC
>JADRCD010139679.1:0-12801 GCA_019843815.1 Montemys delectorum | reverse complement strand
CAATATAACTTTTCCCAGGTTCCCCTCCAAAAAATAAAAATAAAATAAAACAAAACAAAAACAAACCCCTGTTCCCTCCCCTGCTTACCACCCCACCCTCTCCTGCTTCCTGGCCCTGGCATTCCCCTACATTGGGGCATAGAACCTTCACAGGACCAAGGGCCTCTCCTCCCATTGATGACTGATTTGGCCATCCTCTACTATACACATGCTGCTGGAGCCATGAGTTCCCCCATGTGTACTCTTTGGTTGGTGGTTTAGTCCCTGGGAGCTCTGAGGGTACCAGTTAGTTCATCTTGCTGTTCAATGGACTTGGATCTGAATAGGAGGGTTCCCTAACACACCAGCAGTCCCTGCGACTAGGGCCATGAGCTGATGCTGAGCACCATTGTGACTCAACAATACAGTTAGTTGATTTTCTAAAGTAATAATGAGCACAACAGTGAGCAGCAAATGTTATTAGCTAGCCCCCTACACACCCCTTATCTTATGTAGATGTAGCGTTCATTTCTAGTCTTGAAATTTTCAGTGAAATGTGTCCACCTAGCTTGTGAATTTATTTCATTTACTAACTTAAAACCCTATAAAAGAGTGAATTCTAATTCCCCCATTGTCATAGGCTTCTCCCTTGGCTTCAGAGTTATCAGACTCTTCCAGAAAGAAGTCATCTTTTCACATGATCAGGTTTCTCATGAAAGTGAAATTCCTAGTTGATCTGTGTCCTGGCTAGTCTTAATGTCACACAAACTAGAATTATTTTGCAAGTTAGGAACCTCAGTTGAGAAAATGCCTTCATAAGATCTGGCTGTAAAAAAAAAAAAAAAAAAAAAAAAAAAAAAACCACCCTCTTCGGAGGACAACATCTGAAGACTAGCTAGCCACCATACCATGCAACAGGGGCAGGTAAAAACACCCAGAGGCCAGCCTGCCTTCATGTCGCCCAGCCTGAGTAAAGCAGGTGGCAGAGTACACCCTGTGACCCACCAGCCGAGTGGGCAGCCCACAGCCGTAGTTACGATAGTGTTCAAGTATGTGGTGTACAGATGGGAGAGAAAGGAAAAATGGAACCGCTTGAGCATTATGAAGAAAGGAGGAATCAGAGACACGACAGTGGAGAGGGATGTCCATGGTGAAGCCCCAGCCCCTTTGGTGCTGAGGGCTGTGTCGGTGTTTGTGGCTCATATTACCACTAAAGACCATGCAGGCATCCCTAGTCTGCACTGCCTTCTGGGACTGTGTAGATGTCCACGGGCTGTGAAGGGCTGGTCCTGACCTGGTGAGCATCCAGTAGTAAAAGTAAAAACTTAAAAGCCAGCGGTCTCTAACAAGACCAACGACTCATTGGAATGAACAGTTGCAAGTAATAAGGTATGGACTAAAGGATACACTGTGTAACACACAGTGACACACTGAAGCTTCCACGGTAAGATGCCTTCTGTTTTGTTTCTCTTTGTTTACTTTTTTATTTGTTTGTTTTTTAATTTTCTTTTGCAGAGGAGGATGCAAGGGCAAAGGTTGGATAGGAAAGGAGAGGGAGGTGAGTGAGATTGAGGTACATGATGGGAAACTCACAGAGTATCAATAAAAATAAATAAAGATACAGCTGTAAGACATTTTTTGTATTAGTGATTGATTAAGGAGGACGTAATCCATTGTGGGTGGTGCCACCCCTGGACGGGTAGTCCTGGGTTCTATACTAAAGCTGAGCACGCTACGCTGCAGGGAAACATAGCACTAAGCAGCACACCTTCGTGGCCTCTGCATCCGTTCCTGCCTCCAAGATCCCCCTCTATTTAAGTTCTTGTTCTGACTTACTTCAATGATGAAAAGCAATATGGAAGTGTAAGCCACATAAACCCTTCCCTCCACAACTTGCTCTCTGGTCATGGTGCTTCCTTGCAGCAATAGAAACCTTAATGAAGAAATCTGGAAGGTATTTTCTTTCACTATTTATTGATATTTATTTTCAAAGGGTAACTTTTTTTTATTAGATATTTTCTTTATTTACATGTAAATTTCTCCTTTCCCAGTTTCCCCTCCAAAAAACAAACAAACAAACAAACAAACAAAAACAACAAGAACAAACCCCTGTTGCCTCCCCCCTCCCCATGCCTGCCACCCCACCCTCTCCCACTTATTGGCCCTGGCATTCCCCTACACCGGGGCACAAAACCTTCACAAGGCTGAGGTCCATTCCTCCTATTGATGATCAAATTTGCAATCCTCTACTATACACATGCTGCCAAAACAATCACTCCCACCATGTATTGCTTAGTAGTTGGGTCCCTGGGTAACTTTTTTTATCAATGGCTAGAGGAGAAAGCAGAAAAAAAAGAGAGCGACAGAAAAAGCAACTTCTACCACTATTCATCAAATTGTGCGAATGGAATTACAGACTTGAAAGAAAAAAAACAAACAAACTAAAGGTGACTTTAAAGTTATAAATGTAGCCCTAATAATTAAGGAATTTGAAATTCAGAAGAATTATATAGTTCCTTATGACTACTCTGCTAACCACTTAGAGCAGAAGGAAAACGTGCTAATGTGTAACACATCAGTGCAAGAAGCTAAACCTGAGCAAGAAAAGATGACATGCCTACAATTTCAACACAGAAGGCCTTTAAAAGACCACCACTTTCCTATGCTGCTCCCAGCAAACAACTTAGGTGGTTCAGGACTTGATAGTAACAGCAATCTTTAAAAGTCTTCGGGCCATGAAGCCTAAAAATAGATAATTTATTGATCCACTATCATGCAATAATGTATCATTTTATTGATCATTGATAAAAGTAAAGCGTCACCATTAGGTGTGCATCAAGTGGTCGCCCTGACATTACGAAAGGAAGCTGAGTGCATTTCTTATCCCTACTCGTCAAATCTCAGCGAGGGAAGAAACAACTCCCTTTTGGTTATTTGATAACGATAGAGAACTGCATATTTGCTCCTTTTCTTATATTTGAAAGGAATTTTTTTATTGTATCTTATTATCATCTATAAATACTAAACAGTATAGCATATAGTAGTTGGTTTCGAACCCTCACTTCACTTTCTTAAATAAGAATTTATCTTGATCTAGTCACAATCAAATTCTCTAATGTCTGAGCCCAGTGGACTCACATCATTGTTTAATCTTCCTGGGAGCTCTTACAGTATGAGAACAGCTTCAGAGGGTAGCTTCTTTGCTTTGCTTTGCTTCTCTTTTCTTTTCTTTCATTTTTTTTTCCCAAGCAAGAACAGCTATCCTGTCAACTGCAGCAAGTGCTTGAGATGTTTTGAGGCTTTACCTTTGATGAATACATGGCATGCCACACTCTATGAGCCTACAGATTCATCACTCTCCAAATTTATAGGGATGTATGCAGTGTGATTTGATAAATTGTTTTGTTTTGCCTTTCATCACTCACAGGATATTGGAAGGAAGCTCCCTGTATATCTTAGGCATCATCTATCAAAAATAAGGCTTTGGGGAGAACAAATAAAATGCAGTAAAAACTTGTTGAGCTGATAACTATATAATATGAATGTGTCATCTCTGAATATGAAGGGCCACGGTATGAGGCTCATATTTTATTTTTCGGCAACTTTACATATCTGTCTCCCAGTAGTTTAAACTGCATTTTAGCTTAAACGCTTGGAAAGCTATGTAAGTGACTCTGGAACACTACTATAAATTAAAATGATGATTAATCTTACTAAGTTTGTTCCTTTTTACTGGCATTTATTTAGGAGTTTCTTACCTCATTATGATGGATGGTTTGGCAACTTGCTTGACAAAACATTGTGTAAAAGAAGAAGCTGGAAGATCTTGATTCTCAGCTTTGCTTTGTGTTGTTTGCATAGGCAAAAAATACTCCACATTAAATAATACGTGAATTAAAAGCAGATGTTAAAGAGAATTCTGTGGTATTATAGCTTCTGAATGTGGCAGTTTAAATTCAGATGAGAATGATAATTATTGCACTTATGTATTAAAATTCCATTTATACGTCATCACAAGAATGAAAAGCTTCTTCTAATAACATATCTTTTATCCAAAGCCACTAATAAGTATGAGTCCTTGAAAATACATTAGAATCACAGCAAAGTCCTTTATAAGATATACAGTTTCATCTTTTACCACATACCTAAAGCATGATATCAGCGATTCAACTAAATAGATCCACATGCAAATAGATCACATGCTGCTTACCTTGCCAATATACCATGCCAAGACGAAAAAGAATTAAAAATATGAAAATCAAAAGAGCACAGAGAGACTGATCATTTTCAAAACTGCTTATAACATGAGCAATAAGAATTTGCATACATTGTTGACACTGTTCAGCTCGGGAAGAATTATGCACTGCATACCAAGATGGGAAGATACTGTTAATTGACAGCATAGGCTATAGAATGATACTACAATATGGATCCAGTTTATGGAAAAATCTCTACCTTCCATATACACAGCAAAAAGAAAGGTATGTTCAGCAATGGAATTCTGTGTCCAGCTGTGTAGTGTGAGGGACAAGGAGGCTGATGCAGGTCAGAACCCTTACACTCCCCACTCTATGTATCCTTATGTTGGTCAGACTACAGCAAGACACATTCCATGTTTCTACTGTAATTACCATTTGGAAGAAAGCCCAGACTGATGAAAACCTGTGGATGAATTACCTCAAATTTCATATAACTTCAGGGCAGTTAAAGGCATCTCCCCAGCCCCTGGAAGCTATCGTCTGCACCTTCATCTGAGGAGTTCCCATAGTCTTCATGAAGATAGCGAACTGAAACTTCAGGCTAATGAGTTTCAGATATGGATGTGTGTCAGGGTGGAAGCACATAATTCTCTGTCTACTCTATCCTCTAACTTTAATGAGTTTCAGACATGCACGTGTGTGAGTGTGTAAGCACACATGTACAAGTGTGGAAGCACACATTTCTGTCTACTCTAGCCTATAGCCTTGCCTTTCTCTGTTGTCACGAATTAGTAGTAATCATAAGATTTTGTGTGGGCATTAAAATGTTTAAAGGCTAGTCCAACCCCACTTCAAATTGCAAATCTATCCTTTCAAAGACAACATGATTGGTCCAAGGCCATACTCAGCTGGCTGAATTAAGAGAACTAAGATCGTTGTCTGCCAAGTGACCTGCAGCCTGTTGCTCTGCTCTAATCCCAGGAACCTTTCAATGTATGTACATACTCTTTCCTTGAAGGCCAAGATGAGCCAGTAGGTACAGCAAGACTATGAGAATGTATTTCCTATTCATTCTTTTGTTTATACTGTGTTTTCAGTATTTAATATCATATGTGCATGTGTGTAGGCACATAGGCAATCACACAAACTCCTCTGGGTTCCTTAAAGGTAACTTTTATAGTTGGTGATCCAAGGTCACAAAACAAGGGAAAGGTAGAGAGAGAATTCTCTGGCACTACTACAGTCAGTGAAATATATTGCTGAATACAAAGAGCTTAAATAAACTCTTCACTCAATTGGTAGCTAAGGACACTGGTTCAAAGGAGGTAGATCTATCATTTATTACACAGGAATGTGGGCACAGCAGGGACCAACCATTCACCCAAGAGTGCCAGCCTCCACAACACCGATGAACCGAACTGGGAAGTTATAGACTGAGTAGGCAAAAGAGTAAGTGCCTTGCTGGGGTGTGAGTGTTATCCAGTGAAGAGCTGCATTGGCTGACATCCCCCAACAGACACACGCAAAGGGGCTCTTCTCATTCATTGCACTCACAAAACTCTTGCCTCCTCTGGATTCCTGTTGGTTTTTTTTTAGTGGTGCTAAATTTGCTTAATTTTTTAATGGTGCTTATTTTAGTTCTGAATCATATACTGCTCAGTTCTGGAGCTTAATTTTTTTCTTGTGGGTGATGTATCACCCTCCTGCCCCTGAACACAAGCATAAGAATGTCAGTCTTATTTTGTGGGGTTGTTTTGTGGAGTATACAATACGTTGCCTAGTAGGGATCGGACAATATTATTGATGGTGAACCATGCACAATCACCTAAACAACAGGAGGAGAGGTATGATGTTAGTTAACATATCAGTATGGCCACAGGGCCAAGTTAGTTAGCCAACCATGAATCCATGTGTTTCTGTGAAAGCATTTTGTAGATGTGATGAACAGCTACAGTAGGTGCCCCTTAAGTGAAAGAGATTATCCTTGCGGATGTGGGTGAGCGTTCTCTAATAAACTAAAAACCTTAAGATCAAATGATCTGCAGAGAGAGCTCATTTAGTAAATTGCAAGCAAAATGACTTGGGGTGGATCCCCAGAACCCATGTAAAAAATGTTGGGCATGGTGGCACCTATTTTCAATTCTAGCAATGGGGCGGTGAGGACATGCAGGCTGGCTATGATACTTGGAAAACAATCATAGGTTTTTCTTTTGCCTCCACATACACACATGTACCTGTACAGGCATATACACATGAACATTCACACAATGCACACACACACACCACACACACACACACACACACACACACACACACACACACACACGAGAGAGAGAGAGAGAGAGAGAGAGAGAGAGAGAGAGAGAGAGAGAGAGAGGAGGGAGGGAAGACAGAGGGAATAAGGAAGGAAGGCAAGGAGAGAGAAGAGAAAGACATTTATGAACTGGTCAACATACACTAAGATACAGCTAGGAAGGAGAGAGAAGTTCTGGTGTGCTGGGTAGTGGGAGGTGATGTGAGATGATGATAATATGCTGTATGTCTAAAAAAATAGTTACAAGAGAGGACTATTTGAAAGTTCTCAAGCTAAAGAAGTGATAAATACTTGAGAATATAGGTGTGCTTTGATATAAATATTATGCATATTATATCAAAAGCTCACATGGCATCCTACAAATACATAAAATCATTTTATTGTGTCAGTTAAAAAGAAATTTAAAAGCAAAATTGAGTTCTCTTGAAAAGGTAAACTTTTGCCTCAAGACTTTCTATAAACGCCTTTCAGTCTCCCAGCCTAAGGAGCTTGGACTTGAAACTTCCTGCAGTCTCTTGAGCTAATCTAGCCTCATGGTAAATCATATAAGACAATATAAAACACATGCACACTCAGAGCACCCACTGTATATATCTACCAGTTGTATTCTCTATGAAACCCAGTCAGTACAGGATGCTGGGGCATCATGACACTGGCATTCTCCTAGGGGAAAGTGAACACTTCTTAAACAAATCACTAACCCAGAGAAACACAGTGACCAGGCTGTACAGAAAGCACAGTGGGACAGGTCTGATCTGACTGAGGCCAGTGAGCGGCATAGACCTGGAGGTTAGGGAAGGCCTCTTCAAAGCACTGATATTCAAACAGAAACAGGAATGGCATTTTCATTACTGTTTTCTTTCTCTCATAGATCTTATAAAGAAATTTACATAGTATGATCATAATAAATTATTTGGAATAAATAATGAATATATTAATAATGTGATCTTAAGGGAAACTGGCTATTCCAATTTCAGGTAACTAATAAACAAGCTAAGTTTGGTAACTTAATAAAAAGAGTCTTTGCTCCAAGCTGAAATTACACCAACCCAGAGCTAGAGGATCTTGTTTCTAACTTGATTAATGAACAGAGGAGACTGATTAAGTCGTTTTAAGTATGCAATTGCTTTAACATGCACGAATTGGAAAACAGTGTAGGCACAACATAGTGGTGAACAATGTACAAGGCAGAACAAGCACCCTTTGTGCCCTTATTTTGTCTCCTGCTTATCTATTTTTCTTTTATTCCAAAGCATAAACTTACAAAAGCTCCATCAAAAACGTACCAGACTGTAAGATTATTATTCAAGGAGAAAAGACTTAATTCTGCACTTCCTTTGTTTGTCCGTACCTCCCACTATATGACCACTCAGCCTACTAACTTGTCTCCTTTTTGATTTGTGTTCTTTTGTTTTGTTTCATGAAAAGGAAGGGGAAAGGATACATTAAGCACAGCTGAAAAATACTTATTTGGCATTTAGAATCAGACCATTTCAAAAAGAAAATGGACCACACTGATCATCTTGATCCTTTGTCCTCACTACCACAATGATGACCTTTAGCACATTGCTTTTTCCTGAGAAAGACCCTCCTTCTCATAGCAGAAGCAGGCATTTCTGTGCTTCATGTAGAAACTACCTAGGCTGCTCAATAAATTCTTAAGAGAAAACTGTCTCTTTAGAGTTTACCTTATGCTAGAGTTTCACTGTAAGAATCCACAGGAATCATGGTTTTTTTTTTTTTCCACGTTGCATGTGCCATCCTTCAGTGGTCTCAGCTAATCACTCTACCTCAGGCTGTACAAACTACTATAAGATTACCAATAGCAAGCAACAGCACATTTATCCACAGATAACAGTATGCTAAACACTGTGGTCAGAATTTACAGGGTGTAGTTGGGGAAATATACTTCCGGCAACGTATCAGTGGGTTCTTTTATGAAGCCAAGTTTTAGATGACTCATTGTGTGTAGAAAATTATATATAAAGCATTGTATCTCTTCTCTTCCAGGCATATTCACCTTCTTTGAAAGTTCAAGTTCCATGTTTAGCCTCCCCATTGGTTCCAGTTTCTTGGTACCTTTCCACCTTGTCCACAGACTGGCATGTCAGATAAGTTTTATGGCATAGTAGCCCTCTCATCGGTTTTGAGATGAATTTCCTAGAGTGGGTCCAATTTCTTCACAGCCTGTACTCTCTTTATCCAGTGCTAAACACTGACCTAATTTCTTCTGGCCTTCAACTGCTCAGAAAGTAGTACACTTTGAACTTGACTGCAAATGGCCCCTATCATCTCTGCTTGCCCTCTGCCTCTTCCCCGTTATGGACTTAAGGGCTGTTAAGTGCTAAGGTGTCAAGACTGCAGCTTGGATGACTTGACTCTGGTTAGGGTTCCCATCTCTCTCTGTATGGCTGCCACGTGAGCCCCGTAGCCCCCGCCTCGGATCAGATGGGAACAGGAAGTGTACATTTTAGCTGTTCTTTGTTATTGTAAGTCAGGTGTGGGAGCCAAGGCAGACAGCATAATTCAAGCACACCATCACTTTAAAACAGAATTATGATCTGTGAGTAATTCATGATTCTATTAATTGTTCATTCTTTCCTCCTCTGAGTGAGATATTAGCCACCATTGAGTCCTTAGGCATAATAAACAGTTGGATAGGGTGAAAGTAGAAACATCTCCTTGATTAAAAATCTATGTCCTGCAAAGCTACGGAATTAGATAATCAGAGTATATGGGAAGAGATTCTCAGAGGGTAACTGTGGCCAAAGACCACTCAGAAAATAAACAGCCACAGGTCTGAAAGACGTAAGTGTCTATAAAAGAACAACATATATTTTCAGCTGAAGCTGATAGCTGATGACCACTGAAGGCCTTAGAGATAGTAGGGAGTTCTAAAAAAATGCCAAGCAGCACACTGACTGCTCTTTTTGCTCCTTCCCTCTGCTTGCCCCTCTGGAACAGAGCAGGGTTTACTACATTGTTGACAGAGCCAGGAAGTGAATGATCGACACTAATGGGATTTTTAATCTTCAACCTAATTAACTTTGTTAAAATTAAGGCTTACCAGGAAGAATCGGCACAAAGAAATTAATTAAAGCAATGGAGGTTTTGCTGGCTTTAACAGCTGAGTACCAAGTATATCTATAACGCACAAGGAGACAAATATTGTAAAAATTCATTTTCATTTTGCTTTTGTTGCTTTGGTGTTTCTGTTTTCAAGACAGCCTCTGTTCTTCAGGCTAAGAGTGTGCGCACCTTTCACTGGTGCCAGCCATGCTATTGCACGCAGGAAGATTTCTGATTTCTGGGTCTGGTATATTTTGACTGCCTGGTGCTTGGCCTCATGTCTGATGTGCATGGTTGATATGTATTTGTTGAAGGAATGTGTGCACGGAACAGCAAACGGGAGTGCTTTTCAATAGCTGACGCCACTAAGGCATGATACTGATGTTACAGCTGATTTTCCTCTCACCTCGTACTTACTTTCTGAAAAAAGAAAAGAAAAACAAACAAAGGAAGGAAGGGAAGGTAGAAGGAGAAGCAGGGGGAGAGGAAGGACTGAAGGAGAGGACAGATAAAGAAAAATGGGCATGTTTTTCCTTGCAGGAATGAAGCAAGGAGATATTTTCAACATAGTGTAGTCTATAAAAGCCGTCTTGCAGAGAGTCTCGCTTTCAGAAACCCATTGCTAATTGAAATTCATGTCCACCTGAATCAAGCAGCTCCACTAATTCAAAATAAGGCAGTCGCTTTGTTTTGCAACATGGAAATATGTCAAATTTTGAATGAGTCAGCTTTGCATAGCTGTAACTTTCACAAAATGTTCTGCAGAGCAATGTTTATAAGTCTTTGACTGGTATGATTTTATTGCACAATGATCACTATTTAAATATTTGTTAAGGACAGCAAGTCACCTTCATGGCTAATCAGTTACTGCAGGGGATATTACAAGGTAGTGATAGTATCATTCCCGGTTTGACATGTGTGATCACGTAACCACTTTACACCAAATGCAAGATTTAGAGAAAAATCTTCTATAATGGAAAAAAAAAAAAAAAAAGACTACAAAGTTCACCATAGTATACGGAGCACATACAGAAGTTAGGGATCTGCGACCTGGAGGTAGCTTATCTGGACAATGATATATTGCAGAATAAACAAGGTTTTAGCTGCTGCAAAATGTTTGTGAGACAAATACCATTTCAAGAGAAGGAATTGTACAGTGGCAGGAACCGGTTGGGATGAAAATGGGAGAGAACAGTCTGGTATCTCAAAACAGCTAAACCTTTAATTCCAGCACTCAGAAGGGTAGAGGAAGGCAGTTGTCTGGGAGATTCAAGCCAGCCGGATCCACATCTCGAATGCCAGGCCTGCCGGGGCTACACAGTGAGAATCCTCAGGTCAAAAAAAAAAAAAAAATAGAAAGTAAAAATCCCTGTTACAAATGTGAAAAATATACAAACTTGAGGAAAGTCTAGAAATGCCCAGGGAAAGCCCAGGAAAGCTTATTCTAAGCTTATTCCACTAGAGGCAGACTATGCAGAGAGGATGATGGGAAGGTAGGTTCAGCAGCACCCCAATGCCTACATTTCCGAATTAAACCTCCTCACACACCTGTTCCAGGCATGCTGCCCATCCTGTGGTCTGGTTAACCTGGCTCCTGAGCCCCGCGCCCACAGGTGGGACACCATGGCTACTGTGAGAGTAAATTTACACAGGGTCCTACTGCTTGAATGTGGTAAGCAATCCCTGTTGCATTTTGCATTGAACTGTTTCTGTCTGCTGTTCCCTGGCAGCCTGATCCTCAGCCTTCTCCACTTCTTTTTAGATTTAAGCACTCAGTGGTCATGGCTGATTCCTAACTCACAGTTCTTCCTAGTTGGGCCCATTTTCACTGCAGACTCAACCCTGGGTATAAAATTTGACACTTCAGCTTTGTGGTCTGGCTCAAGGTGAGAATCACTTGTAGAACTGTAAAGAAGTGATGCCAGGGTCCCATGTGGAGAGATTATTATTCAACTGTCTGACATGAGACCATCATGGGAACTCTTTGAAACCCAGATGGTCCTGATCCATGGGTAGAGGATCACTTTTCACACATTGCCTTGCTGAGAACAGAATCTTTTCAGAAATGAAATTTATGTCATGCCCAACACCTTCCCATGGAATGAAGGATGGATTAAATCGACTTGACAATTGACAATTTAGAGTATTCTTTGTTTCTCACTTCTGTTTGATGGATTCCCAATAGTTTCAGCTGTTTATAGTAACATTATATCCAACCCTCACCCACAGACCCACTAGAAAAAGCCTGATAGAAATATTTAGTCACTCATCACTTTGCTATTGTGTACACTCTGAGTTTCAAATTCAAGTAAATAGACTGCATCCTGATGAGTCTTAAGCAGCAAACAGGCCAGGTAAGCACAGAAACAAAGCAAAAGGTAGGGTAAGTTGATGATACCATGAAGTTAGATCAGTGCCAATAAAGACAAAGAGGGGAAGGAGGTGCTAGCCTATGAGGAAGAGAATGTGAATAAGGCAAGGCATCACACCACCCAGGAAGAGAGACATGCTGCGGCAGCACATGGTTCTGACCAGACAAGCAGGCTATAAACAGAGATGGGGATCTGCACAGGGTCTGTGTAAGGGCTGCCTGAACAAAATCCCATTTCTATGGATAGATAACTTTACATGCATGTGTAGAATCTGAGATTTGAGTACAGTGGCAACAATGTGTATGTGGTCCATTTACCATGGATGTAGGCGATAATTTGGGATGTGTCTATAGAGACCTTCACACTGGTGATAAAGCTACAAAAGTCAGTTTTATTTTTGTTATCACCATACACCAATGATTCTAAATTGTGTTACAAAAAAAATGTTCTATATTAAAATCTTACATTGACCTAAGATCTAAACAATTGCTGGGGATATGCAAAATAAGACAAAAATTCTTACATTTTCATTCATGAACACAGCATTCTGCTTGCAGTTTAATTTTGGATGTCACCAGTTACACAGCCAACTCTTCTGATAGAGCCAGGCTCAGCTAGAGAAATTCACTTCAAGGGTGAGCATTTAGCTGTTTGAAAATGAGCTAGTGGCATGTGCCTTGCCCTCTCCATCTCCTGCTCCCTCAACCTCTTCCTCACCCTCTTCATCTCTCTCTCTCTCTCTTCTCACTTTCTCTCTCTCTTCTCTTTCTCCTTGCTTTCACTCATACTTGTTTTCTCTTTTTCTCTCCTTCTTCCCACTATGTGTGTGTGTGTGTGTGTGTGTGTGTGTGTGTGTGTGTGTGTGTGT
>JADRCD010139678.1:0-25580 GCA_019843815.1 Montemys delectorum | reverse complement strand
TCTAGCAGCAGGTACCAACATCAAAATCCTCCAAATCAGGGAGAAAGAATCAAGTTGCCCCAGGACAGAGATTTAAGCTGCGTTCTCTCCAAAGCAAGACCCTCATGGGCCAAAACCATGCACTCTCCCAGCAGGGCACATTTCAAAATCCTTTCTTTCAAATGCCAGACTTTTAATGATCTCTGCTTACAAACCACTATTTTACTGACATGCTTGTTAATAGTGTTAATGGGAATGTGCAATCCTGTCCTTAGGTTATATATGTAAGTAGCCAGGAGCTTGTATGCTCATTTAGATATATTTCCAGGGACATGAAACTGAAATTCAAGTCATATTGTAACTTTTTGGAGTCTCTTGCACCCCCACTGAGAACACACTCAGTCCCAGCTGTCTGGCCAAATGCTATTTTGTCTCCCACCCTCTGCCAGCTGCTTCTTATCTTCTGTCAAGACTGCTGAGCTAGGGATGTAGGGAAAACAGTTTTATCTAGGACTGGGAAGAAGGTTTTCTCTCTATTGCTAATTAAAGTCTATTGGGAGTGAATTCAGCTTTGGGAAGGCTTGTTGAGAAAAAGCTACTTTTCCAGCTGTTGCTGTGAGCCAGGCCAGACCATGACATCAGAAGGTGCTCTGCTTTATGTCTGGGCTGTCTTCTGTGTGCCTACTTCTGCTCCTCATCTCCTTCTCCAGAATGAACTGGAATGACAGGCAAAGAATGGCCCTGGAGATCTTGTTGGAAACTCAAAATCCTTACTTCTTCCCAAAGATATTATATACCTTTTTATTGTTCCAAAGTCCTTCCTCTTGGGCTCAAGTCCCTTCCTAATAAATGAATGCTCCTCACCTGACCAATCTTGCCCCTAACCCAGCCCAGTTGCTATGACCTCTCACATAGGTTGTAAGAATAAAATGATTGATCTCCCAGTCATCCTTAGAACTAGGATAAAATAATTTGACACATTGCCAGCAATGCAAGAGTAAGTTGAGATCTGCAGGATATACTGTGTACTTTTCTTTTCTTCAGTATTAAACGATGTTTTGATGTCTACATCTAAAGCCTCTAGCTCTTGAGATGACAGACATAGGAAAAGACCAAGGGAATTTCAAAAGATCTACATATGGTACATTAGAGTTAACTTGTTTTGTTCATCAATTGGTTTGTTTGTTTGTTTGTTTGTTTACTGATCAATATACTTTTACCATTTGTTAACACACACACACACACACACACACACAGGCACATGTATGTGTATGTACACACCCATACATACACATTCACCATAGCAAAACACTCTTCTGATCAATAGAAATTTATTAGTAAACAAACTAGATCAAGATTCCTGTTATTAATCTTACAATTTACCAGACAAAGGCAGACCTTTGTCAATAGATATAATAAAATATTGTAATTTTACAGAAAGAGAATGTGATAGTTTGAATGAAAACAGCCCCCATATGTTTGAATAATTTGTTCCCAATTTGGCAGAAATGTGGCCTTGTTAGAGGGGATATGTGAAACCTCAAAGCCCACACCAGAGTAACCAACCACTATCTGATTGGATTTAGAGCTCACATCGTGAGATGAACCTCACGCCTGACACTGCTTGAGTGGCCAAGAACCTGCCACTAAGTAAGCCGTGAACCTTACTGAAAACAAAACACTGCTGTTCTGCTGAAGGGATATAGCAATAAAATGATCCCTAATGCCATTCTGCTTGACTTATAGATGAGTGTCTTGCTCAGCCATCATCAGAGAAGTAGGTGAGAGTGCAGAGACCCGTAACTGGACAACGTGCAGAGGGTGAGAGACCTTGGAATACAGAGTCCTACGTGGGATGTTTTCATCAAATACCTTCCCTCCAGGTTCAGGAAACTGCAGAAAAGGAAGTGGAAAGATTGTAAGAGCCAGTGAGAATGGAAGACACCAAGAAAACACAGCCTTCTAGATGCCACAGGACTGACACACAAAAGAACTCACAAAGCTGTGGCCGTATGCAGAGGGTCTGTACAAGTCTACACCAGGTGGGGTCCCAGTGCTGAGAGAACTGGACACAAGCCCTACACCAACTCTCTCATAGATAACCACTTGCAAAGAAAACAAAAAATTTTCTCCAATGAAGTCTCACTGGGCATACAAATCGCACCTAAAGGGAGACCCCATGCCCAGCAGTGGATAGACAACACAAAACAAACTCAGTGGTAGTTTTGAAGGTTTTTAAAAATGTTTTATCTGGAATTTTTTTCTTATAGGTTTTTGGCTTTATAAATTATGGTTTCTAGTTTTGAGTTTTTAGGAGATTTCTATGTTTTTGTCTTTGCATCTATACTTGTGTCCATGTGTGTGCATGCATGTGTGTGTGCACGCATGTGTGTATGTGTCTGTGTGCATGTGTGTGTGTATGCATGTGTGTATGTGTCTGTGTGCATGTGTGTGCATGTGTGTGTGTGTGTGTGTGTGTGTGTGTATTTTTCTTTGGCTCCTTTTTCTGTTTATTTTCTCTTACTTTGGTTTCTTTGTTTTGATTTGATCTTTTTTAAAAATGTTATTTATTTGTTCACTTTACATCCCAATATCAGCCCCCTCCTCCTAGTCACCCCCTTTTTGCAGCTCTCCCTCCCCCCACCACTTCTCCCTTCCCTTCTCCTCTGAGAAGAGGGAATCCCCGCTGGGTATCCACTCCTCCTGTACATCAGTCACTGCTGGACTAGGCTCATCTTTTCCCACTGAGGCCAGACAAGGTGGCCTAGTTTGGGGAAAAGGATCCACAGGCATGCAACAAATTTAGAGACGGCCCCCAGTCCACATGTTGGGGGACCTGTATGAAGACCAAGTGCACATAAGCTACTCAGGCAGGGGGGCTTAGGTCCAGCCCATGCTCACTTGGTTGGTGGTTCAGTGTTCAGGAACCCCAAGACTCCAGGTTAGTTGACTCTGTTGGTCTTCCTGAAGAGTCCTTATCCTCCACAGGTCCTCAATTTTTTTTTCCTTGACTCTTGTACAAGATGCTCCTTCCCCCAACCTCACCTCCCACCCCCACCACCAAGCTCCATCTAGTGTTTGGCTGTGGGTCTCTGTATCTGTTTTGGTCAGCTGTTGGGCAGAATCTCTAAGAGCATCATTAATAGTGTCAGGGATTGGTTCTTGCCTATGGAGTGGGTCTCAATTTAGGCCAGTCATTGGTTGGCCATCCCCTCAAACTCTGCTCTATCTTTGTCCCTGAACATCTTGTAGGCAGGACACATTTTGGGTCAAAAGTTCTGTGGGTGGGTTGTTGTCCTTATCCCTCCATTGGGAGTCCTTCCTTGATACAGGAGGTAGCCACTTCAAGATCCATATCCCCTACTGCTAGGAGTCTTAGCTAGACTGCCCCCATAGAGCTTCCCCCATCCCGGCTCTCTGGCCTGTCCAAGAGATGGTTCACCTACCCCCCCCCACCCACAATTGATTTCCACCCTCTTTCCCTTGATCTCCCTACACCTAATAGCCCCCTCTCCCTTCCGCTTTAATTCCCCCTTCCCTTTCCCACCCTATTCCCTCCCTCCAGGAACCTCTGATATCTATTTTACTTTTCCTTCTGAGAAAAAGTCAACTATCCTTCCTTGGACCCTCATCATTTGGCTCCTTTGGGCCTGTGAATTGTAGAGTGGTTACCTTGTACTTTATGACTAATATCAACACATAAATGAGTACATACCATACACATCCTTTGGGGTCTGGATGACATCACTCAGGATATTTTCTAGTTCCATTCATTTGCCTGCAAAATTAACGGTGTCCTTTTTAATAGCTGAGTAGTATTCCATTGTGTAAATGAACCACATTTTCTGTATTCATTCATCAATTGAGGGACATTTAGGTTATTTGCAGATTCCAGCTATTAAAAATAAAGCTGTTATGAACATAATTAAGCAAGTATCCTTATGGGTTGCTGGAACATCTTTTGGGTATATGCCCAAGAATGGTATAGCTGGGTCTTGAGGTCCCATTTTTCTGAGTCACCAACAAATTGATTTCCAGAGTGAGTGTACAAGTTTATACTCCCACAAGCAATGTAGAAATGTTCCCTTTGCTCCACATATTTGCCAGCATGTGCTGTCTCTTGAATGTTTGATGTTAGCCATTCTGAAGGGTATAAGATGGAATCTCAGAGTTGTTTTGATTTTCATTTCCCCAATGACTAAGGACCTTGAACATTTCCTTAAGTGCTTCTTGGCTATTATAGACTCCTCTGTTGAGAATTCTTTATTTAGCTCTGTACTTCATTTGTTAATTGGGTTATTTGTGTTGTTGGTGTCTAACTTCATGAGTTCTTTGTATATTTTGGTATTAATCTCTCTATCAGATGTAAGGTTAGTGAAGATATTTTCTCCATCTGTAAGCTGTTGTTTTGTCCTGTTGACAGTGTCCTTTGACCCACAGAAGCTTTTCAGACTCATCAGGTCCCATGTATTAATTGTTGACCTTAGTGCCTGACCCATTGATGTTCTGTTCAGGAAGTTGTCTGCTGTATCAATGAGTTCAAAGTTATTCCCACATTCTGTTCTATTAGATTTAATGTATCTGGCTTTATGTTGAGGTCTTTGATCCCCTTAGACTTGAATTTTGCTCAGGGTGATAAATATGGATCTGTTTGCCTTCTTCTACATGTAGACGCCCAGTTAGACCAGCACCATTTGTTGAAGATGTTCTTCATTTTCATTGTGTGGTTTTGACTTTTTTTAATCAAAAATTAAGTGGCTGTTGGTGGGTGGATTTATTTCTGGGTCTTTGATTTGATTCAATTCATCAACGTGTCTGTTCCTATACTAATGCCATGCAGCTTTTATTACTGTTGCTCTGTAGCACAGGTTGAAGACAAAGATGGCAATTCCTCCAAAAGTTTTTATATTGTTCAGGATGGTTTTGGCTATCCTGGGTTTTTGTTTTTCCATATGAAGTAGAGAGTTGTACTTTCAAGGACTGTAAAGAATTATGTTGAAATTTTGATGGGGATTACAATGAATCTGTATATTGCTTTAGTTAAAATGGTCATTTTTACTATGTTAATACTACTGATCCATGAGCATGAGAGATCTTTTCATCTTCTGATATCTTCCTTAATTTCTTCCTTTAGAGACTTGAAGTTATTTTCTATTTTCTTCTTTTTTTGTTTTTTTTCTGAGACAGCGTTTCTCTGTGTAGCCCTGGCTGTCCTGGAACTCACTCTGTAGACCAGGCTGGCCTCGAACTCAGAAATCCACCTGCCTCTACCTCCCAAGTGCTGGGATTAAAGGCGTGCGTCACCACTGCCTGACTGAAGTTCTTTTCATACAGGTCTTTCACTTTCTTGGTTAGAGTTACACCAAAATGTTATGTGTGGGTATTACAAAGGTGTAGAGAGCCGCGCCCAAGCTGGCAGTCACCATTACAAGATGGCGCCGGCATCCGGTGTCTTCTCCCTGTAACAAGTAGTCTGCGCATGTGCTAAGGGCCAGAACGCACCAAGTCACAGCCTATCCCGGGGTGTCTCATGAGGTAATGAGCAAAGAGCCAATCAGAGGTGAACACGCCACTCCAGGGCATATATAAGCAGTGCCTTTTCGGGGCTTAGGGTCCTCCTCTTAAAGACGCAATAAACGGTTGCTGCAGAAGGATCCTGGTGTCCGCATGCGTTCTTGCCGGCGAGACGATTGTGGCGGGTCACAGATGGTGCCAAAACCCGGGATAGGCGCCGAGGGGACCCCCCCCCCCCCGTTCACGGGAGGATTCAGAACTGCAGGACAAAGGTACACTCTAAGAGGTATGTTTAGTCTTGTTCTTTTGGTTTCGTTTTGCTTACAAGACAACATGTCAGAAACAGAGCGGGATAGGAGACTAGGAGCTCAGAGAGAAAAAAGAAAAGGCATGCTTAAAACGAAGATAGACCCTTCCAAGGACGCTCAGTCCACGGAAGCGAGAGATAAGGGAAAGGACGCCCTGGGAGAGAAGCAGGATGAAAAGGGGAATGAGCTTAGCCCCTCTAAGAAAGAGGACTTAGAAGGACAGGCAGCATTAGAGCAGATAAAAGAGGAGCGTTTGGTAAAGTCAGAAAAGGAGAGTTGGATGCAGGGCCTACTATCCACCCTACAGTTAGAATTGAATTGTCACTTGTTTATCCAGTTTTTTAAGATTCACAGGGTCAGCGTTTTCATGAGCCTTTGGATTTTAAGGTTATAAAGTCCTTGGCTGAGTCCGTACTTATGGATCACAGCCTCTTTCACTTTAATTTGCTAATGAACAAGCAGACGCTAATCATGTAGCTGGAAATCAAGCCTGGGATAGGGATATGTTTTTGGGGCAAGGTTGCTTTGCTAATCAACAGACTGGTTACCCATTGCAAGTCTTTGAGCAGGTGAATCAGATTGGTAATAAAGGGGAGGTAAGCGGGAATCTTACAAAAATTTTACAGGGCACCATAGAGCCGTTTTCTGACTTTGTGGCTAGATTAGTAGAAGCTGCAGAGAGAATTTTTGGTGATCCAGATGCAGCCATGCCACTGATCAAACAACTAGTGTATGAACAGTGTACTAAGGAATGCCGAGCCGCCATTACTCCATATAACTAGAGGCTTGGATGAAGGTGTGTAGAGAGCTTGGAGGCCCGCTAACCAGCACATGGAAGCAGCTGCCGTGATGCAGCTGAGTAAGAACAAATAAATACCCTTTGGCAGCTAGCACAAGTAGTCTGTGAGTGGAAATATCCTGGCTTGTGTGTGATTTCCATACAATCCTCAAGGACAAGGCATCATAGAACGGGCTCATCGCATGCTAAAATCTTATCTAATAAAACAAAAAGGGGAAGTCGAAGAGGCTCTACCCTTAGTGCCACGAATAATCGTTTCTATAGCACTCTTTACTCTTAATTTTTTAAATCTGGATAGTCAGGGCCATTCGGCTGCTGACCGCCATTGCTTAGAGCCTGATAGGCCAAAAGAAATGGTCAAGTGGAAGGATGTCTTGACTGACCAATGGAAGGGTCCGGATCCTATCTTGATAAGATCCAGGGGAGCTGTTTGTGTTTTCCCACAGGAAGAAAACAACCCGTTCTGGCTGCTGGAGCGATTGACACGAAAAATCTTCATCACAGAAGATGGCTCCCCAGAGAATATCCCGACAGATAATTCCTGTCCTTATCATGGCTCTCCAGAATATTAGATCTGTCCCTGGCTCAAGGATTTACTAAATTTACCTCCTAGATTTCTTCAGCCTTTTCTTTCCTTAAGGGATGGGTGGGAATTGGCCTGTTTGGTGTTGCCTTGTGTGCTGGCTTAGTAATTCTTCTCTGGATGGTTTGCAAGCTCAGAGCCCAACAGAAATGTGACAAGATGGTAATTTCCCAAGCATTTGCTGCACTAGAGCAAAGAGCCTCTCCTGACATTTGGCTCAACATGCTAAAAACAAAATAAATACTCAAAAGCTAATGGTCAGCGAGACTTAGTTCTTGCACCCCGTGGGGTCTTATCCCATTGCACATGGGAGAGTGAGTCAAACTGCCATATGTCCTCGAGGCCCGCTACTTTTGGCCCCTACGATGGGATTAGGCTGATGCCATAAACCAGGAGCACACCAATGAGTAGTGATCCAAAGGATTCCACTGATCTCTTGGTGCTGGTAATGGACAGCACATCAGCTATCCTAAGACACGGGGCATTGGCCAGAGCCTATCATTTAAAACAAAAAGGGGGAGATGTAGAGAGCCGTGCCCAAGCTGGCAGTCGCCATTACAAGATGGCTCCGGCATCTGGTGTCTTCTCCCTGTAACAAGTAGTCTGCGCATGTGCTAAGGGCCAGAACGCACCAAGTCACAGCCTATCCCAGGGCGTCTCATGAGGTAATGAGCAAACAGCCAATCAGAGGTGAGCACGCCACTCCAGGGCATATATAAGCAGTGCCTTTTTGGGGCTTAGGGTCCTCCTTTTAAAGATGCAATAAACGGTAGCTACAGAAGGATCCTGGTGTCCACATGCGTTCTTCCTGGCGAGACGATTGTGCGCGGGTCACACAAAGGGTTGTGTAGGCATAAATTTTTGCCACCTGCTTTTAATAAGGGTTCAACCTCTTCTCTAGTCCATCCTCCAGCAAAGGCAGTGGAAAAGAACAGTTACTAGGATATGGGGGAAGTGGACCTGTTCAGCAAATGTTCTCCACCTTCTTTGGCAGCAGTTCAGTCCCATAGCAAACAGCAAATATAATTCATCAGCTGCAGAGCAGACCTATAGTCAGGTAGACACCAGGCATGACTCCACAGTCCTTTCAGAAAGTAGACACCATGGAGCTGTAGCTCTACTGCAGCATCATGTTAACCCACTCTACACTTTCTGGGGGACACACACACACTTCTCACTACCACCCCAGTGTTCTGGATTCCCAAAAGAAAGACACACATACACAGCTTTATATTTTAAATACCTTAAAAAGATCAATGGCTGCTCCATTCTCTAACTCCACATGGCTAACATACACTCCAATATTCTTGTTAATACTTACTAAATCTATATTTTATCTTTTGCTGCCCTAGACCCTGCTGGGCTGCACCCCTGGGTCTACTTTCCCCGTGTAGCTACATGTCAGCTGTCTCTATCTCCTGCACCTTGCCAGTGTAATCTGTCTCCTATGTCATACTCATAGAGGACTCCCCTCTTCCTTCCCTCTTCCTTAGTCCCTTCCTGGGAATCCTAAAAGTCCTGCCTATGTCTCCCTGGCCAGCCATTGGCCACCAGTAACTTTATTGACCAGTCAAAAACAAACTGGTAACAAGATTCCTTTAGTACTATGACTGGGACACTGTAAACAAGTTTTTTAGGTAACATAATTATCATGATAACATTAGCCACTACATAGTTCAAACCTGAAGAAACTGGCAAGCTCATCAACTGGCCTGAAGTGAGGCCACAGAATTGGCAAACTGCAGCAGGAACCTCACAGGCAGTTCTTTGTGAGTTTCTCTCAATGGCAGCTTTACCATAAGTTGAGCTCAACAATGCTATGTAAGGTGAACCAATACATGCGTGTCTTTATCAAAGAATAGTGAGGCAGAGCAAACCAAACCAATGCTCAGTGCTCATTTCTCACTGTCTGTGGGGTCATGTCTGTACTCCTTCATCAAGAGTCCTTTCATGTGTTTGCTTTGTCAAAACATCCCTTCACCTGTGTCTGCTTCAGGAAAACAGTCTTTTATGAGTTTGCTTTAGCAAGACATCCTTTCACCTGTGTGCCCCAGAACATGATTTCATATAACTAACTTTCTGAAGAAACTTGAAATTTCCACTTCAGGACTGGGTTCTTTCCCAGTTTTTTATCATTTGTATGAAGGAGGGCTACTGATTTCTTGGAGTTCATTTTGTATCCAGCCACTTTGCTGATGGTGTTTATCAGCTAAAGGAGTTCTCTGGGAGAATTTTGGGGGTCATTCATGTATATCATTCATGCTGACTTGTTCCTTTCAAATTTGTATTCCTTTGATCTCTTTTAGTTGTCTTATTGTTCTAGCTAGGACTTCAAGTACTATATTGAATAGATAGGGAGAGAGTGGACAGCTCTATCCTGTCCCTGATTTTAGTGGAATTGCTTTAAGTTCCTTTATATTTAATTTGATGTTTGGCTACTGGCTTGTTGTACATTGCCTTTATCATGCTTAAGTACGTACTTTGTATCACTGATCTTTCTAAGACATTTAGCGTGGAGGGGTGTTGTATTTTGTCAAAGACTTTTCTCGGCATCTAATGAGAATATCATGTGGCTTTTTAATTTCAGTTTGTTTATATGGTGGATTACGTTGATGGATTTTCATGTATTGAACCACCCCTGCATCACTAGGATGAAGCATAGTTGATCAAGTTGGATGATGTATTTGATGTGTTCTTGAATTCAATTTGTAAGAATTGTATTGACTACTTTTGCGTCAATGTTTATAAGGGATATTGTGCTGAAATTCTGCTGCATATGGTTGTTATATAATGAGAGAGAGCAAGAAAGGGAGTAGATTTGAGTTAGAGGGAGATGCAGAGGATCTGAAAAGAGTTGGGTAGGGGAAAAAAGCAAAATCAGAATATATTGCATGAAAAAATATCTGTTTTTAAAAGCCCATACCACAGTTCGAGTTAACTCTGTCTTTCTCTGCCTTGTGTTTATGGATCAAATGTAAGCTCTCAGCTACTGCTCCAATGCCATGGCTGCCTGCCTTCTGTTGTGCTCTTCACCATGATGGCCATACACTCAACCTCTGAAACTATAAGCTCCCATTAAACATTTTCTTCTATACATTGCCTTGGTCACAGTGCTTAGTTACAGCAATAGAAATGTAATTAAGACAAAAATAGATACTAGGAAGTAAAAGGAAGACTCAGGTCACTCAGGCATCTAATGAATCCTTTCAGAATTTCCAACCCATCTCTAGATACCATCTAGTGCTAAATATGATGCAACCATTGTGCACAATTGTCATACTATATTTCTTATTTAATGATGGTAATAAAAGCTGGTGTGTGAGCAGCATAAATACATTTTGTTTTCAGATGTTTTGGATCTTGAAAAGACATATAGAATAGCAGGTGTATAGAAGGGAAGGTGGACTGTAATTATTCAATTTCAGATTATCTTACGTTAAATCCTACCTCCTCTGCTCTTCACAAATGCTTCTTTATGTTGATAACTTCATTTATTTGGACTAAAACACTTCCTTAACCCACGAAATGTGCCATATTGATTTTTTTTGCCACCAGGAACTTATTAATAACAACATCTCAAATCCTGATCATGTGTAATTTATAATTCATGTTAATTTATAATCTTTTTTAAACTTTTATTGCATTATGATGAGAAAAGTTACATGATTTCAATTTATCTAAATTTGTTAACATTTAAAAACATATTTTAAGTAAATAGAATTAAATCACATTCTTGTTTCCCTTTTGTACCCCCACTCCTCCCAGAGACCCCCTACAATATCTTTTTTGTCATATTCCTTAAAGTTTATAAGATATTATAACAGTACAAATAAGTATTATAAAAGTTGTTTGATATAAAACAACAATCAATTTAACAGTCTTATGTAGATGCTCGTCTATAGCAATAGTGAAAATACATCTTTCTCAATATAAATTTTAAATAACACCAAACATATTAATTGTATACTTCAAAATAATACTATTTTAGTATTTTAATACTATTTAGTATTTTCCTAACTGAACATAAATATATAAAGTCTTTTTGTTTGTTTTGTATTTAATAGAGTTTAAAATCTTTGCTCTTACTGTGGTACAAGCCCAAAATAAGAACAACTTTTAGACATTGGATTTCATTGTAATAAGGCTGTACTTCAATGACCCTCACATCACCAAAGGATTTTACCTCCATCGTAGCTAAGCTGAGAGTTGACAGTTCTGCTGCACCAAGAAATGATTTGTAGGCTCGATTTTTGGATACAGACTTCCTGCTATGGTCAAGGCTATTTGACTTGAGTGAGTGACTTTATTCTCAGGCCACAGAGAACAGGTTACATTTATTTAAGAAATGGTGTAGGTATTAAGATGGTCTATCCATAAAGTCATTCACCAACTGTTTCAATGAACAACGGTTCTGCTTGGAGGGTGGCACAGACATTGAATGAGGGTAAGAATTTGGTTAATTAGCTGTGATAATTTGGAAAAGCATTCATCTCAAAGAAAGTGTAACTTATAAAGTCCTCTTCTTCAAACTTGATACAAGAGTTACAAATGTCAAGCAAAGCATTCAGTCTCACTCTTTGTTGTTCTCTTATAAGCAACCTCCCTAGTTAATGATCTATGTTTCTTTTGGGTATATAAATACTTTTGAAATATATAAGCTGTTCTGAAAACCATAGTATAGTGTAAAGACATGAAATAAATAATACTACTAATAGAGAGGCTGAGATAAGAGAAGCAAGATTTCAAGACCCTTATGTTATGCACAGCAAGACACTGTCACAAACAAGCTAAAAATGCATATAGATTGTACAATGTTGGACCTATTTCTCCAATTACCAAATTAGAGAGACCATTGGATGACAATCAACAAATTTCTAATTCCTCATATTATTGGATATCAATCGATTAGAATATGTTGGTAATATTAATTTTCATATTATATATTAAGAAAAAGTAATTGTCACATTCCTGTTGTTTTTGTTGTAAGAGGTGGAATTAGGTTTGTGTGGATTTGTTGAAAGATTACCTTCTTGCCTCTTCTGGGGTGTAATTGTGCTCCTTATGTTGATGTTTTCCATCTATTATCCCTTGTAGGGCTGGATTTGTGGAAAGATATTGTGTAAATTTGGTTTTGTCATGGAATATCTTGTTTTCTCCATCTATGGTAATTGAGAGTTTTGTTGGATATAGTAGCCTGGGCTGGCATTTGTGTTCTCTTAGGGTCTGTATGACATCTGCCCAGGATCTTCTAGCTTTCATAGTCTCTGGTGAGAAGTCTGGTGTAATTCTGATAGGCCTGACTTTATATGTTACTTGACCTTTTTTCCCTTACTGCTTTTAAAATTCTTTCTTTGTTTTGTGCCTTTGTTGTTTTGACTATTATGTGGCGGGAGGAATTTCTTTTCTGGTCCAGTCTATTTGGGGTTCTGTAGACTTCTTGTATGTTCATGGGCATCTCTTTCTTTAGGTTAGGGAAGTTTTCTTCTATAATTCTGTTGAAGATATTTGCTGGCCCATTACATTGGGAATCTTCACGCTCTTCTATACCTATTATCCTTAGGTTTGATCTTCTCATTGTGTCCTGGATTTCCTGGATGTTTTGGGTTAAGGTTGTTTTGCATTTTGAATTTTCTTTGACTGTTGTGTCAATGTTGTCTATGTTATCTTTTGCCCCTGAGATTCTCTCTTCTATCTCTTGTATTCTGTTGGTGATGCTTGCATCTATGTTTCCTTACTTCTTTCCTAAGATTTCTAACTCTAGAGTTGTCTCTTTTTGTGATTTCTTTATTGTTTCTACTTCCGTTTTTAGGTCCTTGATGGTTTTACTCAATTCCTTCACTTGTTTGTTTGTGTTTTCCAGCAATTCCTTAAGGGATTTTTGTGTTTCCTCTTGAAGGGCTTCTAGCTGTTTACCTGTGTTTTCTTGTATTTCTTTGAGGGTGCTATTTATTTCTTTCTTAAAGTCCTGTATCATCACCATGAGAAGTGATTTTATATCTGAATCTTGCTTTTCTGGTGTAATGATTTGTCCAGGACTTGCTATGGTGGGAGAATTAGGTTCTGATGATGCCAAGTGACCTTGGTTTGTGTTGTTTATTTTCTTACGCTTGACCCCAGACATCTGAATATCTCTATTGCTATCTGCCTTTGCTAAATCTGACTGCAGCCTGTCCTTCCTCTGATCCTGGTTGTGTCAGAACTCCTCAGAGTCAAGCTGTGTCTGTGATCCTTTGATTTTGTGATCCTGTGATCCTGGGCTCGTTAGGTCACCTGGGAGTGGAGCTTCCTCTGGGTGTTATGGGACTGGCTGCAGATCTTGTGCCCAACGTCTGCTCTGGACACCAGCCCAGACAGACCAGAAGGAACCCGAGACCCTGGGCTGGTGGAGTTCCTGTGTGCCTGGTTCAGCTGGTCTCAGTTACTCCCAGTGTTGGGACAGATGTTAGTTCCTTCTCACCTCTGATCCTGGGTGTGTCAGAGTGCCTGGGAGTGGAGCTTCCTCTGAGTATTGTGGGACTGGCTGCGGACCTTGCACCAAAGGTCTACTCTGGACAGCAGTCCAGACAGACCGGAAGGAACCCAAGTCACTGGGTTGGTCTAGAATCTTTTTCCTAATAAGGAAAATATGCACTTTAGTATTGTGAACTAAACTAATAATGAGTATCCAGAGCACTTATTTTTAATTGCTTTCTGCTAAGTTTTTACATAAGATTTTTCTTATTTACCAACAGGGGAATCTTTAATTCCTCAGAACACTAATCTCTAGAGAGGATTGCAGAGCAAACGGCTATAGGTTTGGTTGGACTGGAATGATCTGCATTGATAACTCAATCCTGACCAATTATTGGAAGCTCTGAGAACACTGTTGAGACTAAGAAAATGGGAGCAATAGCATTACTCTAAGAAAACTGTTCTGAGGAAGAATTGACATGGGCCAACCACACTCACCCAATTGCTTATACACTAAGTTCTTAGAGAAATATTTACTAAGCACTTCTGTGTGAGGCAGTGTGCTGGGGTCTGGGGGAAAACAAATGATCATGTGATCCCACTGCAAATTAAGCTTGGAAATTCTGTAAGCACATTGTTCTTTAAACAAATGATTCCTATTTGTGAGTCTGAGAAGAGGACACTAAATGGACAGCCACTCTGATTGATGAGCTATTGGTAGGTTTGGAGTCGAATGCAATCTGTTTCTTGATTCTCAAGGATGTTGTTATTCACTTTCCAGGCATGCCCTGGGAGGCATGGAATAGATGAAAAAGCACTGCACCACAATGCAAGCTGCTATGCAATTTGTGTCCTGTGTTCCCTGAAGAAGACATATGCTAATAACTTTGAAGCAACGGTTACTCTTTTTTTTTTTTTTCCAGAATGGTGAGAGAATGAGAGTGAACATTTAGCTTCTTCCACCCCAAACCTTGTATGGCTTGGCATGAAGAATTAACCTTGATTTTTATGCTTAGCAAAACATGGGACACTGCATACGTGTTTGATTAATAACGGACGACATGCCACCATTACAATGCTTCCAACTGGAGTGGAGAAGCCTGCCCTAGTAGTGATGAGAATAACTTTACAGACTCCTAACCACATAAAGGAGACTCCGATGGAACCCCAGATGCTGGTCTTCAGATCCATGATGGTGTTTGTGTCGAGGATGTGTATTCCACGAGCAGATCCTGACAAGGACTGAGCACAGTGGGAGTAATATGTATGCTAAATGTCCTAGTTAACTGTATCTACTTGACACAACCTAGAAAAGAAACTCTCTCAGTCTGTGGGTTGTGACCTCTGTGGGGGTGAAATGACTCGTTCGCAGGGGTCTCCTAACACCATCAAAAGACAGATATTCATATTATGGTTTGTAATAATAGAAAGATTATACTTATGAAGTAAGAACAAAAATAATTGTATGGTTGGGAAATCACCGTAATATAAGGAACTGTATTAAAGGATCTCAGCATTAGCAAGGTTGAGAACCGCTGACCTAGAGTCACCTGAGAATGGAGGGAGTTTCAATTGAGGGGATACCCACATCAGATTGGCCTGTCACCAGGTCTTTGGGAGACTGTCTTGAATGTTAATTGATGTAGCAGAGACTAGCTCACTATATCTGCCAGCATTACCCATGCTGGTAGTCCTGGGCTGTACAGAAAGCTAGTGGGGCACAGGTCTGTGACAGCCAGCAAGCAGTATTCTGCCACAGTTTCTGCTTCAAGTTCCTCCTGAAGTGCCGCACTGATTTCCTTCTGTGATGGACTGTGACCTACAAGTTGAAATGAATCTTCTCTCTTAAGTAGCTTTTGATCTTAACTTTTGTCATAGCAACAGAACAAAACTAGAACATGAAAGACCTCTCTAACTGTGCGTTGTATAAAGACTCACAAAGATCTTTGCCAAGTCTACATGGCAGGTATTCTATGGACGTTTTACTGAACTTATTGCCCAGTATTCCTTTCTTGTGTCTTATCATCTCCTAAGATTATCCTAGGTAGAACAAGCTTCACATCTAAAAAGAAAGAAACACACAGTTATCCAAGAGGGAAAAAGAATAGACTCAGATAACACTGGAAGACTAAGAAAGATGGTGTCCCATGATGACCATCCATAAGCACACAGGTGAGCTTTTTTTTTTTTTTTTATGTCCATAACAAGAGGATCTAAAAATATTTGGCATGCAGATTTCAGTACATTATAGTGGTCAAGATAACAGAGATCCAGAGCAGCCATGGGAGCTTTGAACCA
Source organism: Montemys delectorum (assembly GCA_019843815.1). Lineage (NCBI taxonomy): Eukaryota > Metazoa > Chordata > Mammalia > Rodentia > Muridae > Montemys > Montemys delectorum. The sequence goes on along the minus strand of JADRCD010139678.1, from coordinate 9,649 downwards.
GGATGGGTCTGCAGAACATGACCCCTGAGGAGGTACTGGCTGGAAGAAGGCAAGTGTTCAACAAGTGTTCATTGGGGAAGATAGTATGGAGATCCTGATAGATGACAATGACACTTACGACTGGTCACACCTATACCCAAGGCCAGTGTTGGCTGTTACTAGGCAGGAGGTATCAGAAGTATTTATGAATGCTGCTTCACAGCACTTGCCTCATCTATAAATCAGGGTCAGTCATCCAAGCACCAAGGTCATAGAGAAGGTAAAATAAAGTGAATGTAGAGCCCAATACATAGTGGACATTTACAAACACCCTGGGCTCTGCTGTAGAAGAAGAACTCAAATTGAAGTGTCTGTTTTGATTCCAGAAAGCAGGGGGTCTGTGGGAGCATAACTGGGAAGCTCTAGAATGTTGACCATTTTGATAATGCATCAGTTTGATGTCATGTTCAAGTGGAATGAGATGTCTTCTATATCCACAAATCTATTTTTTGTGAACTACTCCCCCTAGCAACCAAAATGAACTCAAAAGGCTTTTATCCAGAGAAGGAATCTACTGTTTCTGATTCCTGGGAAGTTTAAGGCCACTTTGCCTGTGGCTGGACTAAGCACCCCACAGTACTTCTCCTCCAGGTTAATTTATTCCGAATCAGGTTTCCATATGAAGAGATGGGGTGGCTTATTGACCTCTTTAGGTCAATAGTGTCTTTCTGGAGATGACAAGACATCTATCTCCAAGTAATTTCAAGTAAACACTTTAGGAAAGGCTTGCTTGGTCTGTCCTAGTTCAAATGCTTGTCCCTGAACCAGTTCCTCTGCCAGGGACCAGAAGGGTCTGCAATTAGTCAGACCTGGTTCTGTGTTTGTCTCTAGAGCTCAGAATAAGAGTAGGGTGAAAAGACTTCTTGACACTTGTATAGCCTGAATCATATGCTTCATAAATCTGCCCACCGTGCATTCCACAACAGTTTATATTTTAGTTCTATAAACAAATATGTATTAAAATTACTGTTTTAAAATTGAGTTAAATTTAGGAAAACTATACAGAAATAAAACTTAAAATTATATATTTGTTATACACACACACACATATTAAACTTGTGGGATTTGGAGAAGGGGGATATTCATTCCTTTGAATATTTTCCCATTACTGAAAAGAATACAATATTTCATTGCTAGAGGGTCACATGTATTTCCAGAAATGAAATATGCTTACTAGGAATAATCAAACTTATTCAGAGTCATAGGTCACTAGGAAATTCTCTCAGAATTTGAGAGAGAAGGATGGTTTGGCCTGCATGTTAGAGATGCATGTGGGGTTGGAAGCTTTGGGCATGGAATCATCTTCAAAGGATTCCATGCATTTGGCTGCCACGGTTCACTGCCTCTGGCTCCAGGTCTTTCTTAAAAAATCAGATTATGCAACACTTCTTTCATACAACTTAGAAAGAGAATCTTCATCTAGGTACAGAATAATCATGTCCTCTTAAACATGCTGGGACTTGAGTGTACAAAGGGACTCATGTTAGCTCTTAGCTCCTGTGGCTGAAAGAACACAAAGATCATGGGCTGGATCTCTGCCTTCCTTTCCCTTTCTCCCCTCCATCATCTCTCTCTCTCTTCTTTCCCCTGCCTTAGATGGTTTTTAAATGGTGAGGGGGCTGTTTTGGGAGCCAACTACTCCTAGTGGTGATGAAATTCTGTCCAACAAGGAGGATGCAGGGGCACATCTGGGTTCTGTAGGATAGTAACACATTGGCATGACAGAAATGTTCCCGATGATGCAAATGCATTTGGCTGCCACGGTTCACTGCCTCTGGCTCCAGGTCTTTCTTAAAAAAACAGATTATGCAACACTTCTTTCATTTATTTACAGTTAGGAAGCACTCCTTATTTAAAAAATGAAAAACATGTAGTTAACAGCAAGAAGAGAAAAGAAACTGCTCGTAACTCTTCTGCTCACCCTCTTGCCCTGCCACAAACCATCTTGTGTGTATTGCTGGTATCGCCTCATCTTATTTGTGTAATTCCATTTCGTGTGAGGTGTGAATTTCGAGAATGAATTCCTACAACTAGCTCTGCTCACTTAAAGCTAGTAGACAGCAAAGCTATTTAATTTTCATAGGAGGTTGGTATAAAGCATCAGGAGTTATCTTTCTAGGAGCACAGGACCCTCAAGCTCTTCATTTGAAGGACATCTTTGCCAAGTGTGTCCATCTTACATCACCATCAGCAGGGTTTCCACATTAAGGTTTTGATTATCCTTTTTGGGATTGGAGGAAATTATTGTTTCCTTTCACATTCTTTCCCTATTCCATTGTTTACACCCTCGTGTATCATTCCAGGGAGTTTTATGGTTTTCTTCAAAAGCACTTAAAAATAAACAGCCTGGTGTCTGATCACATCTATTACTTAGTTCCAAAGTTATTGATTTTTCAGAAAGGTTTTTCTCATTTTAGTACCATGATTTAATGGATTTTTGGTTGTTTGGGGATTATAACAATAATAACAACTGAGAAGAAAAACAAGAGTGAATTTGAGACCAACAATCAGATTGATTTGAAATTACCCACCTTGAGCCTATGTATACATTTGTGTGGCTTGGGAGATGGAATATTCCTGTTTGCCATGGGGCTCCCAGAAATAGCATACATATCAGTGAACTTTAGTGTACTCATTTGTGTGTAAAGTTCTTTGAATCTTGAATGCTTTTAACAAGTTGATGTTATTTTGATTTTAGGATGAATTTCTGAAGGTTCCTGTATTCTCCTACCCAGGAGTTACTGTCTCCTGCCTTTGCTTTTCTGGAAGTATGTGTGTGTATGTATGTGTGTGTATGTGTTGCTTTGCATACTACATGATATTCGGTACCTTGCTTTTTTGAGTCAATAATATATCCTGCTTTCCAGTTTATCATACAGACAAGAACAGACTCAGCCAGAAGAGAAACCACACATCTCATGTGTAGAATGTTATCTGACAGTAAGGGACAGGTGGCTGCAGACACCTATACATTTGAGAGAGCATTTGTTTAGATTTCTGAGGTTTTACTCATGTGCATGAGCTTCGTGATTCTTATCCAAACCATGTCTTTCCCAAATCTCACATTTTAGAGGAAATTAAACAACTACCCACCTCTACTCTGGGTGCAGAGACAGTACAATAGGCCTTGGGATCTGTAGTTCATTGTCAACAAAGCTTCATGAGACAGAAAATGAAGCAGAAGCAGTGTTAGTGGCCAATATAGAACAGAGAAAGAAATCAGGAGAATTTAGTTTGATTCTGGGAGTTGTGAAAAACAATTCCAAGGAATGAATACATCTATGGAAGTATCCCTCTGCAATGAAAGATGCTTGTGTTGGGAATGAGAGAAAGAGGGCAGTTTTCCAGGAAGGCAAAACAGAACAATCAAAGATTTGGAGAGGAGGGAACACAACAATCAAACTTCTGAGATACATCCAACTCCCTAGATCCTGAATCAGAAATAATGAGCAATCAGATAGAACATTCAAGACACAAAGCTTCAAACTAATGCAAGGAGATGTTTAGCAAAGGCAGAGGTGACCAGTGTCAACCAGGAGGATCTCTGAGTGTTTATTCCTAGAATGAAGGGAAATTGAAAGAGAACTGGGGTTTTAGAAGGATGAAAGGCTCTGATTGGATCAAATACATTGATCCTCAAATCTACAGCCAATCTCCAGAGCCTCTTTCCTTATTTTTACAACTGTGTGTTTTCCCTTTGGCCAAGCACTAACAAGTATTGTGTGTCCCTGGAGAGCTCTGCAGGCAGTCTAACTTATGCTCAGCACAGACTTCATTCAACTGCCACTCAGCTGGAGGCCCAAGGAACATTTAATTGGCTCTTTGGCATTCATTTACCAGAAAAGAGAAAAGTTTAAAAGTCCATGAAAATATGAAAAGAATAAAAATATATTGTTCAAGTAACAAATAACCACACCAGAGTATAAAGCACAAAAGAATATTAGGGAACATGTTTGAATCTTTGTTTTTGGGATAAAATACTACAGGGTGGAAGTTACCTCATGGCCTTGGTATTGTCTTCCACCATTGGGGGGTCTAGGCTGGGTGGGTGGGGTAGATTTGCTAGCTCCATTTATTTTCTTCTCTGGGAACTTCTAGGAGCATTCCCTAGGTTGTAGCACATGCATATCTCTGTTAAATTGAAGTTAAGTTTAAGGAGTCCATAGGATTCCCTGTGGTCCTCAGACTCAGTTGCTCCAGTGCTCACTGAACACTGACTCTTAGCTTTCAAGCATCAACTTGTATGTTACATTCACAAAAGGATCATAAATATCATGTATAGTGGTGCCCCTTATTATCACTTGCTTAGTGCTCAGCCTTTCCTTCATATACTTAGGAAATGTCATCAGTAAAGGCTCTGGCTTCTCTCTTTCCCACTGCCCTGTGAACTCTACAATGCTAAGGACCAATGATATTTTAGTTACTATTTCACAATCACTGATGACAAAAAGAAGCTTCTCTGAGGAAGGTTGAGATATGCTGATCTATCTGTGCAAAGATAAGGTTACTATTCTTAGCAGAATACTATAAGGTTCTCAGCTATGGCCTATGATATATATAGTCATATATTTTTGGCCTAGTTAACAGTATCAAATATGTGTTCTATCTTGTATGTCTTAAATCAAATTAGAAAGTGGTCAGCAATGATTTTAAAATTGAAATATCAACCAACTCTGAAAAACATTAGGGATGCTCTATATCCTAATGAATATCAAGCCAGGACTGCATGTGTCCTGTAAAAGTGAGCATGGACATCTAGTTCATTAGTAAGCAGATTCACCTTTTATTGTAGCAAGTGTTCAACTTCTTAACTAAAGAACTTTTTAATTTACCATGGTTTGTTATCAGTAGATGTTTAATTTGTATAGTTATTTTTTTATGTACAGAGATACTGAAAGTTGAAATAATTTCTCCGGTAAAAATGGCTCCCAAGTGAGAAAAGTCCGATAAACTCTTCCCTAAGGTGATGGGGGGCAGCTGCTCACCCCTGGTTATGACCCACACTATGCTCTATTGTAGTCCTATAAGAACATTTAGAAATCTTTTCTAACTTGTTCTCAATGCCTCTAGCTGACTGTGTGCTCATTGTCTTCCTGGTACTTGCTTAACACTGATACTTCCTTAACAAATTTCACTTAAGCATATGAAACGGAGGAAGGATTCAGTGCGTTCTGACAGAGCTCCTGGGGGAGAACCCACACCACCCAGAGCAACAGTAAAGGAGAAATGTTGGCATGAGACACATATGAGGCCAATTATGGAGGGCAGTGAGTGGCTCTTACAAGAGATAGGTGCTGTAGAGGTCTAACCTTTACCACTCTACAGAGTGCTCACATCAAGGAGAACAGCCCAGACTTGAGGTGGAAGTACATGTTGAGGGTTCATTACTTATTGTCCTATGGGGATTGCTGTCTCACAGACATCCTTTCCACTGTTGAAAAGCAGAAAGGCCACACTAAGTGATGTGCAAGGCGACTGTCAACACTGGAATTTCCCAGTTCTTTTTTCTGTGATATGGTCTGACTATGGAGCAAGTTTTTTTTTTTTTTTAAAAAAAAGGCAAGAATCAACATTGGAAGGAGTCTATGCCTCATATGGGTGGAGGCATCTTGGCAACCTTAATAAACCTCTGCCTCTCCCTTTGACCGTGGACTTTTAGGTCATCCATACTCACCCACACACTAGTGGTCAGTTCATGGCAAGAGACTATCAACCCCATTGGTGGCAAAGATGGAGTTTCCCTCCTTGCCTGATTCTCCAGTGTGGAACCTGGCATGACAGCAGTGCTGAGTAACACAGATTGTTGAGGAAATGGGTTTGTGGTGAAACTTCTTGACTTTCCCTAGTCACAGACTTTATGCTTATTTATATTCTCTATTTTCCTGGCTCCTGATTACATTTGACTAAATACTGTGTTCCTGGCTCCATAGTTTTTGCTTGGAACTCAAGGCTGTTTTGCCTCCAGCTGGGGACTGATTCTGCCCTGTGGGTTGCTTGCATTCACACACTCTTCGATGCTTCTTGGAAAACTCCATTTGCAAACATGCCTTTAAAAAAAAAAAGATTGATTTATTTATTTTATGTATATGAGTACACTGTAGCTATCCTCAAACACACCCAAAGAGGGCATCAGATCCCATTACAGATAGTTGTGAGCCACCATGTGGTTGCTGGGATTTGAACTCAGGACCTCTGGAAGAGCAGTCAGTGCTCTTAACCACTGAGCCATCTCTCCAGCCCCTCAAACATGCCTTTTCAGTGCTAGACTTCACAAACCACAAACTCTCCAAAATCTCCAAGTGTGAGTGTAGTAAGTGTCCTCTATGAGCCTCTGCTGATTTCTGATTGGTATTTTATTTCTCATGTGTGTTTCTTTAACTCCTATTTGTAGAAACAATAGATTTTTGAGAAATTAATGTGCTTTAAATGTCAAATATGGTTTTTGTATACCAGTAAAATAATCCAGAAAATTTTAACAAAGAGAGAAGTATTTTCAGTGGTTTGGGTAAGATTAAAATAAAATCACAGTGTGTTACAATATCAATTTTTAGTCGAAGAGGGCCTACTACCATCTCTACCATCTTAGCATAGGGCTTCTTAAACTTTATCTGCTTGTGATCTAGTTCATCCAGGCAATTTTATATGATCCCATGTATGTAAATAAATAAAAACAGGAAGCTTGTAGTTACCATGAATTGAGAGATTGTGACGCACTGGCAGGCATTGTTTGTCAGGTTTTATTTCCTTTGTCCCTTGGACACTTGACTATTTCTTTCATCACATTCTCATACCAACTGTAAGGTTTCCAACTGACTCCTAACACCAACTGAGTGTCCTAGATTTCAGTTCAGCTCCACCACTACACAGACTCCATGGTTCTACCCTACAAGACTCTTCTCATTTCAGATTTTGATCACAAATCCTGGACTACTTGTACTCACTTTTGCCTAGCAGATAAACTGAGGGTTCTTACCCTCCTTAAGACTTGGCATCTTACAGAACAGACCACAAGAGTCAGGAAAATACTTCATTTCTGTTTCAATAAGCAGAATACTTATAAAGAATACAATCCAGGAACAGCCAGTGCAAGAGATGCAGAGGGCAAGGAAGGGATGGAGGATGAGGCACAGTGCCTCCACACTCTGCAGTTTACCTTAGATTACTTCAGATGCTCCACCAACTGAAAGTGTCCCAGGCCCAGGCATTTGGACTTTTAGGATGGAGATTATGCCATATTGATGTAACTGATTATATCTTTTAACCTTGGTGACTGAACTCATAGTACATACAGCTGTTCCCACCTCCTCAGTGATCTAAGGGGTCTGAGCATGGCAAATTCTATAACCTCATGTTTGTCTTGCTGGTTGTTGTGGACAGCCTGTACTATCAGATGAACTCTTAATTGGACAGATAAGGGTAGAGCCTGTGATTGGGCAGTGGAAGGAATAGTCAGAGCTGAAAGCTTTAGAGATGGGGAGGGGGATAGTAAGGGGAGAGGAAGAAAGAGATAGACAAGACAGAGGACAGAGAGGAGATGGAGGAAAAGGAAGATGAACCAGAACCACCACATGGCCTGGACAAGGCATAAGTAGCTAGGAATTTAATCAATGGGCCGCAGAGTAATGTGGGATATATTTGTCCAATCAAGGTGTTCAGCTTATAACTCTATCAATTGAGTTTTGTATTCTTTGCACAGGCATTTTTGGGGTTGGAGATTTACCATTATAAATCTGACTGGCATATTACAAGTCTCTAGTGTTATCATTTTAGGGCCTAAGGGAATCTGAGTGGGCAGTAGCTGTTGTTCTGCAGACTAGCCATAGGAGGTGGATGGCATGGGAAGTACGAGTGACTTGGCAGCAAACTGGCCATGGGGGCTGTCGAGACCACCACTACTGGTGATTAGCCAGTTTAGCATGGTTCCTTTTTTAAGCCTACACACTACAGCTGGTAAGCAAGACACATGTTGAAGCAGGCTAAGATTAGACAAACAGTTATTTCAGGCTATAAACACTCAGCACACCAAAGACGTCCAGAACTTTGGATACTATGTACAGTGCATATCTTTCTTCCTAGAGAAGGGAGGCCAAACACAGACCTTTTGTTAGGCTGCTTGGATGTCTAACTTACTCAGTCTCACTGGCACTTAGCCATGTGACTGACATGTGGACAGTCATCTTCCTCATCTGGATAGTGGAATGTGCACATAAGAGATAGATGTCACCAAAAGGGCTCCTCCCTAAATTCTATGGTGACCTCTACATTTGCTTCTCCTTTGTCTGTTGTTGGGATATAATGCATCTTTGACGGAAGGCACTATTGCATACAGTGAATCCAGTACATAAAGTAGTCTGAAAGCCCAAATAATAGCACAGCGTCAGAAGCAAAAGCCTGGGATCTTGAATGAAATGAGCGTCTTGTACTGGTTGGCTGTCATGAAATGGGGGACTAAAAAGAAATAAGCTCAATTTTGCAATTACTTATATATTCTAGATATTAAGAACTTGCCTGAAGGACAGCTGGCAAAGATTTTCTCCTGTTTTATAAGTTTGGCTCTTGGTTCTTGTTGATAGCTTCTTTTAGTGTGCAGAAGCCCATCCAAGTTCATTGCTCCTCTTTTCACAATTGCAAGAAAATGGAATTCACCTCTATGTCCATCAGCAGATGGTGGGATAGTAAAGATATAGTACACACACATATTTATTTGTTTAACTCTATTTAGCTATAAAGAAAATGTAAAATGAATGAATTCATATCATAATAGATGAGGCTGGGAAATGACTCAGAGATTAAGAGTTCTTGCTGGCCAGGATGAGCTTCAGCCCAAGGACTCAGGTGAGATCCAACATTTTCTCTCTGGTGCCTTTTTAAGGCAGGACCAACTGGGAGGCATAGGCCTCAGGAATTGCAGGGGAGTCGCAGGACTGCAGGGATAGGATACTCTCAGGTTCCAAGTGACAGAGCTGGATCAGCGACCATCTCTGCCCAATCCCTGCTAGTGGAGGGCTTCCCTCCAGGGAGGGCTTCAGCCCAAGGACTCAGGTGAGATCCGCCATTTTCTCTCTGGTGCCTTTCTAAGGCAGGACCAGCTGGGAAGCACAGGACTCAGGAGTAGAAGGGGAGTTGCAGGGCAGCAAGGACAGGTCAAGCTCTAGTCAGAGACACCAAGAACTTCTAACACCAGAGATCAAGAGATGGCGAAAGGCAAACGCAAGAATCCTACCAATAGAAACCAAGACTGCTTGGCTTCACCAGAACCTAGTACTCCCACCTCAGCAAGCCCTGGATATCCCAAAACACCAGAAAAGCAAGATTTGGATCTAAAGACATATCTCACAATGCTGATAGAGGAACTTAAGAAGGACATGAATAACTCCCTTAAAGAAATACAGGAGAAAACAGATAAAGAGGTACAAGCCCTTAAAGAGGAAACAAAAAAATCCCATAAAGAATTACAGGAGATCACAAGTAAACAAATAGAAGCCTTTAAAGAGCAAACCCAAAAGTCCCTTAAGGAATTGCTGGAAAACACAAACAAACAGGTGAAGGAACTGAGTAAAACCATTCAGGACCTAAAAATGGAAGTAGAAACAATAAAGAAATCACAAAA
>JADRCD010139677.1:0-10836 GCA_019843815.1 Montemys delectorum | reverse complement strand
TGGAGGAAGGTAGAGGCCTTGCTCCTAAGTTATGTGTCGTACGCTTTTTAGTTAATTGTTTTTCTTTATTACTGAGATTTTGAGGCAGGCATACGGTGAAAGGTGATAAACACATGATCTAAGAGTCTGGAAACATGCTTGCACATGTTTACACATGATGTGAAGTCTAGTATCAATGTCAGAAGAGTTTGCATGAGATCTGAATGTGGACAGAAAAGTTATGAGTTTGACACACATCATTTTAAAATATCAACATGACCACTCATAAGAAATGAGCGTAAAATTCCTTTACAAGAGCACTGGTTTCTACCTTGAGGATTTTTAGGTTTTGTTTAAAATAGTCATTAGGAAAACACACACACAGAGAGAGAGAGAGAGAGAGAGAGAGAGAGAGAGAGAGAGAGAGAGAGAGAGGGAGAGAGAGAGAGAGAGAGAGGGAAAGAGAGAGAGCGCACAAGAAATACCCTGTAGCCAGCAACAAGTTAAATAAAACCTTGATCATTACATAGTTTTGAAAGAAATAATGTTTTAAGCCTCTCATAGAAAGTAACACTGTGCTCTGTTGTCTACTTGCAGAAAGAACACTCTTAAGTCTTAAACTTCTACGGAGTCTGAAAGGAAAACGCTCCCCAAATCTTCCACTCAGTTAAGATGACATTTTAAATGCCAAGACTAGCATGGTGAAAATAGAAAGACATTCACAGCTGGATGAATATGAGTGGTGTTGTGGGATCTTCTGTCCTTGTGGGATCTTCTTTAGTGCAACCCTTCTCTTTTCTTCACCAGGGAGAAAATCTTGCATTGTCAGCATATTTTCACCACGTGCTTTGCTAAAAATACTCTTTCTTGGTCTTGCTTGCTGATGGTGGTAAGCAGGATAATACAGGATGAAGTCTTGGGCAAGGGTTCCCCTTGGGATTTTAAGGGACCGACTCAATGGGAAGAGGGCATGTCTTTTCCCTCCCTTCAAAAGTCGGAAGTGACATCCAGAGGAGCCAATTTGCTAGTGGAGATCAGCGTGAAAATTCAGTTATGGGTTGGGGATAACAGAGATTATAAAGGCAGAAATGAGCGTCAAGATGACCATGTAGTCCCAGTCTTGGCATATCTTCTATCTTTGCATTTTGTTCACACAAAAGGAGATGAAGCCTGCCTGTCATTCATGCTGCTGTGACCAGCTGTGTGGAATTTGAAATGAAACAATTCTCAGCTTGGTAAACACCTTTAGATCTAAGATTTCACTAAAACTCAATTTGAAGGACTGGAGAGGTAGATGGCTCAGCGGTTGATTATTCACTGTGCTTCCAGATGATTCAGATGTGATTCCCAGAACCCACGCAGTGGCTAGAAACTATCTGTAACTCTATCTCCAAGGGGTCCAACACCCTCTTCTGGCCTCTATGAGTGCACATACAGACACATATATGCACATACACACACAGACACGTAAGTAAAAATAAATCTTACTTACTTATACATGCACATTCCTCATGTCTCCACTTTTATACAAAAGTTCAATATTACTTATAAGGTCAGTGCATTATCATTTTTGGCTGATCATAACTAATAATGTGGTCAGCAGTAATATTTAAATCATATACTGCTCTATGTAGTAATTATTTATTTATTTATTTATTTATTTATTTATTTATTTTGGTTTTTCGAAACAGGGTTTTTCTGTGTAGCCCTGACTGTCCTGGAACTCACTCTGTAGACCAGGCTGGCCTCGAACTCAGAAATCCGCCTGTCTCTGCCTCCCAAGTGCTGGGATTAAAGGCGTGCGCCACCACTGCCCAGCTGTAGTAACTATTTCTAAGAGAAGTCATAAACCCCAGGAAAAGAATGTGGCACACTTATTCAAGAAGTAATGAGGGAATCAACGTGAACAAACACTCCATCCGGTGAAGACCAAGGTCCTCGAAGGTCTTAAGATAATGGTACATACTCCTCTAAGGTTTTAAGTAAATGTCCTTGACACAATGAGAAAACAAGACAGACTGAGCATTGCGGGCCTGGCTTAGCCAACTATGAAGATCTAAGTCCAGATCCTTCAGAACTGGCACAAAGGTGCTGAGCCTAGTGGCATGCACCAGTAACCCGAGATAATCTGAATACTGGGGAAGCAAAGGCAGGATGATGCCCGGGGCTTGCTCTTCAGCCTAGCTGAAGTCAAGCTCAAGATTCAGAGAGAGCTCTGTCTGAAGAATAAGGTGGAGAGTCACTGAGAAAGATGAAGATACCTGACATCAACCTCCGTGCACGTGCACACACATCCAGGAGTGTATACATATATACACATAGAGAAAAAGGTATGGGATGGAGAAAGAATAGACTTAATCAGCAGTATTGATGAGTAGGTGAAATGTAGAGTTGATCACAACAAACTTAGCAGATGGAACAGTTATCTGGTAACTTCTTGGTTCATATTTTACGTATTGCTTTCATCTTACTACGTTTGATCCCAGACAACTTGGAACAACCAACAAACTTGATGAAGACTATATATGTACCTAGTCTACAATGCAATTATCCCACACAGGCATTCCTATGGCCTCAGTGAAAAGATATTTATAAAACTTTCCATCTCTGGACTAAAGTATTACTAATAACTACAAGAACTAAAATAAGTTTGTGTATAGATCGTGAGAAGGAATGGTACTTTAGAAAGATGGATGATGCGGAGCATAAATGTACTCCGGAGACAAACCACCAAGCAGGAATAAACGGGAAGGGATGGCGAGCATACCACCAGCCGTAGGAGGAGAGCAGAAACCATTGAGTTTGGACTCCTCTTAGCGCTTCTCACCTGAACCCAACAATCGGGCATTCTTTGCAGATGTTGCATTTGGCCTGATGTTTTGCAGTCTCAGCAGCTGCCACACGATGCAGAACCGGCAACCACACCATGGACTGGGGTTCCAAATGCATCCAATCTATAAACTCCTTCACACTGATTTCTGGCTTGTTGTTATTCTGGGGGAAGAGACAGAAAGTGAAGAACAGCTCTTGAGGGAAGCTGCAGCAAGTGCTGTTGCTGCAAACTGGCAGGAGAGAGAAGTCAAGTGACTCCGGGTCAGCCAAGACACACATAGGTTCTTTAAGGTAAGAAAATTCTAGAAACTAAAATTAGAAAAATACAGGGGGCAAAAAAAGCAGCCATTGTCATATCGTGGTGGTGGGGGGCAATTCTTTAGTGCTCAGAGTTTGTTTTTTATTTGTGGGTTTTTTAATGTTCATACATACAGGTACACTCGCATGCATGTTCGCATACATGCAGAGGCCAATGGACAACCTCAGCTTTCATTCCTCAAGTACTGTCCTTCTCGTGTTTGAGACAGTGTCTCTCATTAGCTGGAATTCATGAGTAAGCTAGATTAGCTGGCCAATGAGCCTCAAATATCTGCCTGTATCTGCCACATTGATGCTGGGATTACAAGGACGTGCAATGTGCTACTACACTTGACTTAAGTGGGTTGTGGGGATATAAACTCAGGTCCTCATGGGTCATAGCAACTCTTTACAACTGTGCCATCTATCTAGCCCCTCCATGCTCAAATAAAAAAAAAAAAAAGGAAGAAGAAGGCAGAATGAAAAACCATATGATTCCAGGTAATCTTTCCATATCCATTCCTTAGTTCTAAGATGGTAAACGTATGAAGATGAAGACTCCCCACCTTTCAAACAAAGTGAAAGACCCTACAAGTGCTTTATAAATGTTTCAAAAACGGGAGTCATTGCTACGCTCCGCCTCTGTTCCGTCAGAGCATCACACTAGAGGCAGACCCACACAAACATGCTTTACAGGCTCTCTAAGCTTATCAAAATAGATTGTGTGAGACAACGCAAGTCTTCCTCGAATCCTAATGCTGAATGGTTGTGTGTGAGAGCAGAGGTAAATTCCACCAACTGCCTCTTCCCGCAGTGGCTGAGGTCATTCCGAGCGCCAACATATATGACTATAAATCATATTTAGAAAAAAAAATCATTTAGTATTTTTTTATTTCTAAAATAAGAAAAAAGGCCATTATAAAATGTAATAACCCATGACATTGATTCTCCTCGAAGATACAGTGTGAGCATTTTTTTTTTTTTTCCTCTCAGCAGTGATAAATCATTGGCTACGCTTTGGGAAAATATCTGTAGACTTCTAACTTTATGCATATGGATGACATCAGTAGCATTTATAAATGTGCTTATGCACCGTAAGCATTTAAAAAAAGAAACTGTGGCTCTTGCCCAGGTGAGAATTAGCAGCTCAGATCAGTGCAAAAACTTGCCCATGACTTTGTGTCTTTGTTATCTCTTTGAGAAAAGATGGCGGTTTTTTGTAATGCTTTCATATTTTAAAGGATATTCTCTACAGAGAGCACTAGAGCATTTTTATTCCTTCAATAAGCAAACATGTACCAAAGTCAATATGAGGTTCAACGTATTATGAAGGGATGAGCAACCATCAGATTGTTTATGTTCTTCTGAAGTGGATGAGGCAAGCCCTTCTTTCACCAACAAGAAAGTGCTATCAGAAAGCTTTCTTCAGCACATGTCAAACCTGCTGCAACCTTCATCTTCAGGTTCTCAGCCTCTAGAACTAAGGAATACACATCCGTTGTTCATAAGCCACGCAGTTCACATATTCTGCTATAGCAACTTGAGTAGACTAAGACTGGATAGATGTGTGATAGGCACAGCTTTGTTCCCAGGAAGCTTGGGTGTACAAGGAAGAAGCAATACAAACCAATTAATTACACATCTCAGTATGACGTCACACTGGAGTGAGCATGACAGGGCAGAGGATGTGAAAGTGGGGAGAGAATCTTCACCTGATAGGGCTTAAGGAGGACATTCAGAGGACTCAAGGGCCAAGCCAACACGTGAAGACAGAACAGAACGACTGGGAAAAGAGAGTGTGTGTACAGAAAGGAACAGCATTCTAAACAGAAGAATGAATGAATGTCCGAGAGCATGGAAGCAGGAGTCAAGGAGTGAAGTGAGGGCTGTGAGAAGCTGAGCACAAGGGGACAGGTCACAGGCACAAGGACAGAGCCAGCCAGCGGGCTGCAGTTCAGACGCGGCACTTCAATTTATACTCCCTGAAAAAGATGTACATCTATCCAGGTTTTACTATTCCTTGAGTCAAATGTGATTCAAATCATTGACTTATAGGGCGGATACGCCAAACCTCCACTACTTGATTCTAGCACAACTGACTTCCTTCTTGGAAACATCATTAAGTCCCGTTCTCAACACACCATACAGACCCATAATGCCCATGCCTACCTGCTGGAAGCAGCTGCGGACACTGGGCTCAATGTTACTGCCCCCAAAGGCTGCAACTTCCCCCAGCTGCCTAGGGATCTGGATGGCGTCGTGAAGTAGCAGGCCAAGCTGCCGCTGGTCACACATCTCTGTTGGCCCTGCCACCTCCTTAAAAAGACCTATAAAGAGGAAGAACAAGATGTTACCATCTACCTACTCAAAAGGTTGTCTTCTTTAAAGTCTTATCTTCGGTGAGATAGATTGAACTATGTAAACTTAAAAGCAAAAACAAAACCAAACCAACCAACCAAACAAACAAACAAAAACAAGGAGGGATATGTACTAGATCAGGTGTCCCTTTAGTCCTGAGGCTCTTAATCTGCCATCTGTAATCAGAACCACATCTTCGAATAATCTTTTGTTACAGACTACTACATAAAATCTGGTCATTTAATGGAAAAGTACTGTTTTAAGTACTACAAATAAATGTACATTGGTTAATTTTATAGTCTAAGATATTCCCAAGAAAGAGTACGATGCAAAACAAGGGTTCCCTTATGGTTTACTAAAGCAGATAGTTATGAAGCATAGCTTCACATTTACAATTGATTTATCAACTTTTTTGTTCACTCACAAATTCAATATTCTATGCATGAACATTTCATCTTCTTTTAGGTCTGTTTATGTTTATATCTCCTTTGTATTATAAATGCCAGAAATATAAGAAGGTTTAGTTTTTCATGTTAGGAACTTAATAAGTTATTTTTGTTTTATTTTCTGTAATGAGATGTTTTTTCTTTCAATTTTAAGACATAAAAATGTTTGTATCCTTTGCCTTTCTTGGGCTTTCCCATGCATAAACAAAGCAAACACTGCTTTGTTTTTCTAATATTCTTAAGTCAACAACATTTAATCTCCTTTTCCCAGTATATTTATCTTTGATCTACTATGGATAACATTTTGAGGGTTATAATTAATAGAAGATTCTCAATGAAGAAGCTAATGTAGTAAAGGAAGTTACTTTTTCTGCATGGAGACACATCTAATTTAAAAAAAAAAATTCTCCTTTATCATTAGAAATCGACACATTTGGGAGGCACGGTCGAATTGTAATGGTTCAAAAGACATACTATTTAAATGGTCATCATGTAATGCTAACAAGAAGAGGTGTGAATACTTAAGATGTGCTCCCAAACCATTTTCAAATAATATCCAATACATAGACAGCAGATATAATGTTATTCTCCTCCTATCAAAGGGGAAGGATGCTAGTTCTAACAGTGTCAACAGTGAAGTTCCAAACTGAAGCATTCTGAGTGATATCGACACAGTAATTATCATGAAATAGTTTTAATTATATAAGCACAAGCAGGGGAAGCAAATTCATCTGAGATAAAATTAATTATTGTTATCATTTAGATTTGTTTAGCGCTCCACTTGTTATGTTATTTGAAAAAAAAGGCTATCATATCCCCCAAAACACTGGCCCAGAATTCTTATCATGATGCTTCTTGTGCATCTATGTGGGTGTGTAATGATCTTTACAGAGAGGTGCACATTTTTAAGAGCATCAATTCTGCCCAATGATCCCACTTCAAGGCAGAAAGCTAAGCTGCTATGCCAGTGAGAGAGTGAGAATACTCATAAAGAAAAAGTGTACAGTGCACGGAGAAAAAGTGACACCAAGTACTACCTTCTTATTGTTATAGTTGGACACAAGAGGCAGTATGTGGAAGATGTGAAGAATGGGCCACAACACGTTTTCAATTGAGAGGCTCTGCCAGAGCCTGGCCAATACAGAGGCGGATGCTTACAGCCAATCATCAGACTGAACACGGGGACCCCAATGGAGGAGTTAGGGGAAAGACTGAAAGAGCTGAAGGGGATTGCAACCCCATAGGAAGAACAACAATATCAACCAACCAGACCTCCCTCCCCCAGACCTTCCAGGGACTAAACTACCAACCAAAGAGTACACATGGAGGGACCCATGGCTCCAGCCACATATGTAGCAGAGGAGTCTCTTTTCTAGCATCAATGGGAGGGGAGGCCCTTGGTCCTGTGGAGGCTAGATGCCCAAGTGTAGGGGAATGCTAGGGTGTGAGGTGGGACTGGGTAGGTGGAGGAGCACTCTCATAGAAGCAGGAGGTGGTAATGAAATACATGGTTTGTGGAGGGGAAACTGGGAAGAGGGATAGCATTTGAAATGTAAATAAATAAAATAACAAGAAAGAAAGAAAGAAAGAAAGAAAGAAAGAAAGAAAGAAAGAAGGAAGGAAGGAAGGAAGGAAGAGAGGAAGAGAAAGAAACAACTAAGAAACAAACTTGAAAGAAAAAAAAAAATCAACCCAGAAGAGATCCAAGGGGCTCTCCAAAAGATGCTTGCTGACTGTGCTTCTGCTGATGCCAGCAAGCCCCTGGCCATTTGCAGGAAGGCACATGGAATGTCAGAAACCACTCCAAAACCATTCTCAGTAAGTCACAAATGATAGGCACAAGTAGGGTAAAGACTCTAATATCAGCCACTGCAAAATGCTTTTTATATGGAGGCTTCCTGCCACTGAAGCTAACGAGCAATTTGTTTTGAATATTAATTTTAACAAAGAAAATAATAATGAAGAGATGTTCCCACAACACTGGGAAAATCAAAGGTGGCATCAGAGTTGCTCAAGATCTCATTATAAGAAGCAAAACTGAACCTTGGGACATTTCCAGGGCCTCAATATTGAGGTAAAGATTTAGATCAAAGATTTAACCCAAGAGATTTCTTATTTAATTATGTCCTGAAGTGACATCTGTCATGAGTTATATAGACTAGTAGAAACTTGCAACGCAGGGGCCTCTGCTTCCTTGCCCAAATGTGAGCACTTAATGCTGTTTTGCAGAAAATGCAAATCTTGAGCTTGAATTTGCATTCATTTTAGAGTCCATTCAGGACTATGATGTAACTGTTACTTTTAAAGCCCCAAGTCTTTTGGGAGCACATGAAAAACCCCGAATCATAGATGATTAGTAAGAAAATCTTTTCCTAATTTTGGAACACTGATTTTTCAGTAATTCTTTCCTTTCCTAATCAGTTTAGAAATGGCAAGTTCTCAGCTTTGGAAATAGCTCTTCCTGATAATGATGAAGAGTCCTGAAGTTCTAGACAAAGGGCCATAGACAAAACTTTATGTAAGGCTTATGTAGGGCTTCTTCCCTTCTCTCTACATGGCTTGCAAGGCTCAGACATCCTCAAGCATCCTTAACTTCTGGTTCTACAGTCAGCTTATGCTCCATACAAATCCATAAGTCTTCCTGAACATTCTTGTTAACGTCTGTAAGAAAATCATGCCTTTGGGTTTTAGGCTTGACACTTAAGTCAAACAATCTAACAGCAATTCCCAAAATTCATGATGTTGAATGCTTTTAGAAGAAACATAATTTAGTTAGGTTATAAGAACAATGATCAATTGGGGGAAATTTGTTTCTTGATTCTGGGGATAGGAGCAAGGACATTGCTTAGCATGTGATGGATCACTGAGCTATTAATAAACCCTCATACTACTACTCCTTGTACCCATCTTTTCTCTTCTGATGTCTTCTTATTCAAAAATTATTCTCCACTCTCTCCTCCAAATACACAGACTTATCTGCACAGAATCATCTAGAAATGGGCTTGGCAGCATGAAGTTACATTTTTTTTTATAGACAAATAAAACTAAACATGTTGTCACCATGGTGATAAGTTTGGAGACACATGGAGATGGTGATCATTTACTTGACCACTGCTATTTTTGACAACTTGTAATATATTTCCTCAACTTCCTCCCAGTGGTACAACTATTGGTCTCACATCTTACCCTCTGGTGTGCAGCTCAGTGTACCAGGAAATAGAGGTAACATTAATTTTGGCTAAAAGTACTCAAAGGGATCAAGGCACCCATCTAATGACACTTGGTCACTAAGTGGGAGAGATATAAATACAGTTCCTACCTTGAGCATGCCAAGACATTGTTCAATAATCGATAGCTAACAAGGCACAAATGGTTTACTTAAATAACTGGAAATAAAAGTTAAAAGCATCTATCAGTTTATAATGTCTAAATTACAAAATAACACTATTTAGAATAAATGCTAATAAAAGTTTTAGTCCCTCTTACTTTTTCTTTTTCTTTCTTTTTTCTGTCTTTTTTTTTTTTTTTTTTTTTTTTGCATTAAACATATGGTAGGGAATGGTTTTGATGCTAAGGTCCTATTCCCAGGTGGTTCTTGATTGATCAATAAAGATACAAGGGACCAATGATTGAGGGTGGGGCGGAACACTTAATGATGCCCAGGAGGGCACAGGGAGAATCTGGGGAACAAGAAAGAGGCAGTAGTGGCAGGAGATAAAGCCAACCAGCGATGTGAGTTTTCAGTTGCACTCACTGAGTTAGCAAAAGCAGTTTAAGATTAAATGGAGAGTATGTGTGCTTGTGTGCTGTTTTTTTAACCTGTGGATGCAAGGGAATCTGGGTAAGAGCTAGTAGTGTGGTCCACCTGGAGCTTAAAGTGGGATAGCAAAAAACACTCACTACAATAAACAAAAGAAATGAGATTTTTTTTTAAGAGAAAAGAAAAAGGGATTGTGGAATCACAAAAAGTTGGGTCTACAGATGTAACACTCATATATCTGTGAACAGTGGATTTTAAAAAGTGCACAAGCTGCTTCTTGTTCAACACCAACGTTTTAATAGGTCACACAGCCTCTGACTAGATTCTTGACCTATTTTAGCATTAAAATATTTTGCTCACCTAAAAATTTAGGAATTGTAATACCTACTAGAATATTCTAATATTTAAATGAATGCACATCTGTGTTTAGTTCTTACTGTATCAATGCACCTCACCCTGACCGTGAAGTCAGCTTTTCAAATCACACATATTCTCTTCACATTGTCATCTTTGTCCAAACTGGTACACATAGTAAGGATCTCCAAAATGGAAGCTAGCATTACAGCAAATTACATAAAGTCAGTGTCCAGTAAATTTAGATCATCACTAGAAGCACTGTAGCGTAAAAGGTCATACATACATCTGTATTTTTCTTCTAAGAGGCCTTTGGAGAGAGACATCAATCCAATCTTCAGACTCTGTACCCTAATTTTTCCAGTCCGGCCCCTGAAATTATAAGATGGGTTATATGCATTTAAAACTGTATACAGTATGTTGAATGCCATTTTCTTGAGAGTAAGCCGCTGCATAATAAATGTGTTAAAGACATAAGTTTTCTACTTGGTTTTAACAATTACTGCTAAACCAACATCACAACCTCATGACAGTTCAATGTCTTTGAACAAGTCCAGAAAAATACACTGAAGTCTTTTTACACACAACACAGCCCAAGAACACATGAAAGGAATATAACAACAATCGTAAAGCCGAATAGATTTCATTTTAAGAAATGCTATAAATGAGCTCTGTTGGTTATCCATGTAAAATCAAAACGCACATCAAAGCTGCACAAAGTATACAAGCATGCTATACAAAGTATGAGTGCACCTTTATATAGCAAGAGGATACTGATAAATTAAAACCCAAATGTAAAAAAAAAAAAAA
>JADRCD010139674.1:8576-29482 GCA_019843815.1 Montemys delectorum | reverse complement strand
TTTTTTTTTTCTCAAACTTAACATGGCAAAATAGAGCTCTGGATTCGTGTGTGACTTTTGGGCTCTGTTTCATATCCCAGTATGTAAAGCTCCTCATGTCCATTTTCCCAGGCCAAAATATTTGTAGTTATTGGCCATGTGTCACATTTTCTGTACCCCTTATCTAATCTAGCCACAATCCCTTTATGTTCTACATTTTCATTGTCTTTACTTCCAGGCATCTGCTTTGGTTCACTATAACCTCTCGCTTCGACTGTCCCAATATACCCAGTGTAGTACTTTTGTAGTTCTGTGCCTATACCTAATGTAAGGGCTGGAGGGAAAACATGTTTGTTTTGGCTCATAGCTTCTGAAGTCGATTATCTAGTGGAGCTCATAGGTTTATTTATATTTATTTACGGAGAGGTGGGATGTATTATGTATGCTCTGGCACATGTCTTGAGGTCAGAGAACAGAAGTCTTATGGATTAAACTCAAGTTCTCAGGTTTGATGGCAAGCACCTTTAACCCCACATCCCCAAGTCATATCACCAGACCATGTTTATGATTTCCACCTCATGTGTTCACTTAATGCTCTATTGGCTCATGTAAAGGTAGATTTATGTGGTGTCTGGCAAGGTATGGCCAAACAAGGAGGTAAAGTACCATGGAAATCTAAAGTACAGGAGTGAATGATGGGAGAAAGCACTGTTAGTGAGGGCAGATTGCTATTTGGGATAATTGAAGGTGGCAGGTGGGAGGGTGTGAAGACTGACAGAAGGAAGATTTTTGGTCAGAGGAGGCTTTGCCTGTCTGTGATGTCTAACACTTGAGTATCTTTAGGTTTCTCTACACAGGAATCCACAGGGAAGTTAAAGCTGTTAGCTCCTACACCAGAGAGACAAATGAACCCATAATTCAAGGAGAGGCAGTTAGAGTGTGAGTGTGGAAACTGCTAACTAATTGCAGTCACTCTTGGTTCCTTGGTGGTGTGAGTTTTTACAGTCTTCTGTGCAATGTCTTTTCAACATCCTCATTCTATGTTTCTTAGCACCTTTGTTATGTCAACACACACATAACAGGACACAGTTTTGGAGGGTTATATTGCTGCTAAGATCACTGTTTTCTCTACTCAAGTTCTTGTCTTCCTTTTGAGTTCTTTATTATGACCTGGTCTCACTCTGCAGCCTAGGTTGATCTGGAAGTTGCCATGTAGATCAGGCTAGTCTCAAACTGTAGTCTCGCAAATGCTGGTATTACATATGTGACTTACCATGCCCAGCTTCTCTTAGTTTCTTCAAATTATTTCTGTGGCATTTGCCTCAGAGAATCAGGGATTGCCAAACTTTGCCATCATGTAAGTCACCCTAAGGATTAAAAATAAAGCATCTACAGTCCAACAAATCCATTATATAATTTATTATTCTCTGTCAATTGAATTCCAGTAAAACTAAACATTTAAAGTGGAAACTAGATCCACTTTATAAAAGTTTAAGATCATAGTAAGAAAAAGGGTAAACCAAAATGATGTCTTTACATTGGATGCTATGAGTCAAGGCCTGCTTTTTGTTGTTCTGGTTAGAGAAATATGTCAGATGTCCAAATTTAAGTCAGCATTATGCTTTCAAACTGAGACTTTACTCTCCCTTCATAGAAAGGGTGATGATAGCTTTTATTTATTTATTTATTTATTTATTTATTTTTTACTAGACTTTCCCATCTATTCTTGTCTATTGGTCCTCACACTCAGAACTGCTATCTATTGGTCCTCACACTTAGAAGTGTACTTCTCATTGTCTTGCTGGGAATATCTTCCTATCTCTTCTCTGCCTGATTTACCTCATCCTCCAACCCTTGATTCATCTTTATCAACTCTTGGCATTACTCCTCTCTCTCTGTCTACATCACTAAAAACTGGTGGAAGGCAAGGTTTCACAATTAGGAGAATGTCAGCTGTGAAGAATTTTCCTTTATATTAATGTCGATGAGGACAAGATTTTGTTTTCTGTTTTGGTAAATATAATTTTTAGTTAGGCTTCTATGAAAAGCAGTGGCTTTCTTCTTTGAAGTTACTAAGGTTTTTTTTCTGTTTTGCATTCTTTGCAAATAAGTAAAGTAGTAGCAAATCAGTGTTCAAAATCTTCACTTACAGTAATCATTCTGAAATATTGCAAATAACATGGAATATTATCTTTATTCTTTCTGCTTTTCAAAGTTTTAAATTAATTAAAATAAACTGAATTTATAATGTGGCACAACTTTACGGATAGAGATTGGCCACAGTTTCGTGACACTTCACATACATTTTGTGATAGGAAAATCTACTTATGTTGGAAAAGTCTTTATTGTAAGAAAAATCAAAAAGAGTAACTTTGGCCATTTTTATTTATTATTCTTGTCTTTTGTACTCACAGATGGGAAAGGAGAGATTCCATAAATCTCAACATTGGGGCTTTTGCAACAATGTCAGGATGCTGGTGAGTGAGGATAAGCCTGGAATAGGTGGAGATCTGCTACCTGGTCAAAAGATCAAGCCTAAGCACAGTGTATTTCCCAGAGGAGATGGAACCGATGCACCATCCTGGGTTGCTTTTGATAAGCAGGTAAGTCATATGACATTGTGGAGACATTCGAATTTCAAGTTTTACATGTAGCTGTGATAAAATAGTATCTTCAATATGCTGCATATTAAGGTTGTTTTTATTTTGGCTTTTATACATATTGACTTTGTGCATAATATTTTTTCAATTTTTTTCCTAAGGTGACAAATAAAAATGTGAACAATTGGCCCTCTGTGTCAGTAGGATGCATAGATATGGATTCAACCAACTTGCAATCCAAAATATTTGGGATGGGGTATGTCTATGTTGAGTGCATATGGACCTTTTGTTTGGTATCATTCTCTAATAAAGGGGGAATGCAGTTTGCCTTTTCATCTATTTTTTTTCTCCCCCACTCTAATGATGGGGACTGAACCCATGTTCTCAAACTTGTTAGGCAAGCACTCTGCTATTGACATTGGTATTTTAGTATTTATAGCAGGGACAAAGAACCAAGGAGAGAAACCCAAGGCAAACAGTTGTTTTCTACAGGGCAGCATATAGATGTGCCGTGTTTACAGTGATCCTGACGCACAGCTTCATACTTTGTCCTCTAAAATAAACTTGCTGTATTATTTTAGTCCCTCCCTGTACATTGAAAAGAATTCAGGACTAGATAAAGAATTCAAATCACAATATGCTCAATTTATCAAGTGATTCTTTTTTTAGTATGTTTTAACATGGATCAGTTGGCAATACTTTGATTCTAATCAAAATGTTCTGAAATATGGCAGAAGTGACACATTCCCATGTCATCTGTGGTATTATACATCAGTTAAAGCTCATGTTAGTTGAAGCCCAGTTCTGATACTTATAAGAGATGTAATGGACCACAGGTAGGCTTCTTCCCTGGGAAAGCAGCTTGATTTTCAATATGGGCCAATATTTCTTTAAAGCAATTTTCCATGTCTGGTTCTGTTGTAGACTTAAAGCTCAAAAACAATTTCTGGGCTGAATGACTTCAAGCAATTATGCATGGGTTCCTGCAATTCTGTATCTTATAGAATATTTATTTTTTAAAGGCCAAAGAAAAGATTGTTTTTACTTCTTAAGTAAAAAAAGAGTATGTTGACAATATTTTAAATCTAGCATGGAAAGAGTACTATAACCTGCACCATTCTCTTGCATGTAACTTTGAAAATTCTCTTTATTTCATTTTTCTCAATATTTATTATATGCTTTTCAAGACAAATTTTCACTTCTGTAAGTACTTATAAAATTATGTAGAATATTTCATGAAGATATAATTATAGTAGCCTCAGACTGCATGAGAAAATGAAGAGCTTGATCATTTCAAATCTGACTACATGCAACATAATTCTTTTGCTTATTTTGTTGGTCAATAACAATTAAATATTCCTTGAGCTTTAAATGAGACCCTAAGTCTATGAGATATTAATGTGCCCTGACAAGATGGTGAGCTACCCAGCAGATCCTAGTTAATACCCATAACAAAACATAAAGTGCTTCCTCCATTAGTGGCTCAACCAAACAAGTCAACACCTGTTAATCATTTGTTTTCTTAAAATGAGACACTTTCAACATGTTGTCAGCTTTTCAAATAGCTATTAATCCCAGGGATATATGTAAGGTTATATGTTCAAGTAATACAAAGTAGAAGTGAAGGCAATTCTTTGGAGGCCATATTCAAACAAGTATCTGTAGTAAATGTTATTGATGCCCACCCAGGTCCACATTAGGTGTGTTCCCAGCCCCTAGCTTCAGTGACTGCTTTTCCACACTTGCACCCAGACATACCCTAAGCCCTTCCCTAGGAGCTAACAAGATTAACCAAAGCCAAGGGGTTCTGATTCATTCCCTCAAGGTGAGCCAATTATATGCAATGATCCAGGCTCCCTTGTGTTGTCAGGCCAGCATTCAACCTGCTCTGTGAATGCATGCTTGCTTGGCTTATTTCCTCTTCCTTTGGTGCTTTTATCCTGTCTTTAAAAATTCCTCTCAAGATGTGGTTCTAATTCTGCCTCTCCTCTTGCAATATCCAGTTGCTGCTGGTACACCAGCTCAGAGAGCACAGGGCAGAGTGGTTCCAGGTTCCACCTCTACTGATGAGGTGTCTGGACACCACTGCTACATTTGCTCAGAGAGGACAGGACAAGTCCGAAATAGGTGGGGCCCATAGTATGCCTTTTCCCTCCAGGAGTCATATGCTGCTGCCTGCCAGGCTAGTAGTGGGTAAAGTGGAGCCTTCTCTGATAATGTAAAAAATTTTTAATCCCAAACCAGGGTTTCTACCCAGCCTTTGACCATTTAGTTCCTCAACCTTTATATTTACAATAAGCCTTAAACGGCACAACAGCTGGGCAAATATCTATACTCTATGCTATTAGAATCTATTTTCCTATCGATAACCCTGA
The DNA here is from genome assembly GCA_019843815.1 of Montemys delectorum. NCBI lineage: Eukaryota > Metazoa > Chordata > Mammalia > Rodentia > Muridae > Montemys > Montemys delectorum. The sequence goes on along the minus strand of JADRCD010139674.1, from coordinate 24,528 downwards.
ATTATTACTTACTATGTCTTATCTCGGATGCTCTTAACTCCAAATGGCAGCCCTCAGGGCCACATTTTTATGGCTCACCTAACTGACAGTAGCTTCTCCTTCTTCTTCCACCTTCTTTCCCAAGCCCAGGAAACCTAAACCCCACATATGTCTTTTTCTGCCCAACTATTGTCTGTTGACATCTTTATTTAGCAATCAGAAATAACTGGGGGCGGGGGGGGGCAGGGTCACAAGTCTATGTGTAGACTCCAGGTCTTGGGGCCCTATACTTAGCATTACAGTAGACAGCACGACCAAACCTCAATAATTCCTCTTTTTAGTCCAATAAAAGGCTCATAATCTCTCAGATATGAATTGAATTCAATTAAAATAATTATGAAAATTATAAGGTATACTATATATTTATAATGTCCACACCATTTCCTTTACCAATTTAGATAAAGTATTTTATCATTTATTCTAATTTAATGAGTTTACAATTCTATACCTCAGTCATCTTTGATTTTAACTTGTATTACCATCTGAAAGCCATCTTAAATATAGAACACCTTCTTTAATGCTGAATTTTAAGTTTAATTTGAGATTATATCTAGTCTTCAACCCCATCAGAGATTTGAGAAGGAATAAATATTTGAATATGTAGGAAGGGCAGGAATGCAGCTTCCAAAATGAAATAATTAGCAGAGACAACTGACTACCTGGACAATCCCCAATATTCCTTTTAATGTTGGAGCATCAAGCTTTAGCCTTCTGGCCCAGAACATCTGACAGACCTTATGTGGGGCAGGAATTATGAAGGAATAGCTTTCTATATCTTAACCAAGCTTATCAGTCGACTGTTCTGTGTCCATTTGTCCTTTTTGGACAGCATTCTGTCTGCAAATAAAATTAGGGCACTTCTTGCCCAGTGGCTACCTTGCCACAGTCAAATCAACTCCACATGGAGGTATTGATGCTCATCACCTTTTTTGAAGTGGAATGGAGGTACTATCAGAGGCAGATCTGTCTTGTAGTCAAAAGATCTTTTAATAATGAAGTAACCTTAAATGTCATATTCTGTGGATCTCTGACACATTTGAAGACCATCTATCTATATATATAATAGAATTGAATTGTTAAACATTGATTATTTTTAGCTATTTGAGTAACCTTGAAAATATTTTATTGTAATTAATTAAATTAGAATCTAATATGACCATGAGTTTGACTATCTATTAACTTGCATTATTAATTATTCTAAACAGTTTATAATATGAGTTATTAAAAGGACTAGGTCTAAGCCTTGTATTCTTAAATGAATTGTATAGAAACAATGCCTAAGAATAACAAAATTAATTTAAAAGTTTGTATCAATATACAAAGATTTATACCAATGAAAACCTTAAGCCTTTATCAATATATAAATTCTATACCAATGTAAGAAAATATAACTTCAACTATACGTCAAAATATGAAGATTTCTACCAATGTAAAATTATGGCTATAAAATGCTTTTGTTTTAAAGTATATTTAGTATCTATCCCCATTTGTCTAATTTCTTATAATATTACTATATCCCTTTTTTCTTTTCAACTCCCCTTTACCCAAGAAAGAAGGGTAGAGAAGAGAAAATGAAAGATAGAAATCCCTGATTCTAAGCTCTCTATTTAGTTTTCTCCCTGCTCAAAACTATGATTTGTAAATTATCCCTTAAAATGACAACATATCTATAATTGATAAAATGACCAAAACCATCCACTCCAACTTAAGGGATTGGGAAGATGGTCTTCTTATAATTGCTTCCTGTTGAATTGGGGCAAAAATTCCTGTTTGGGGCCCAAAAGGAAATTAAAAAAAATGGTAAGGTTAAAATAGAGCTAGCTGGCATTACTTGCTGTCCAGTCTTTATGATCTGAGAAAGTTCAGGGCTCAACTGAAGTTCTGATTGGGACAGTCTAAAAGGCTGGATGAACCAAGATCCTTGGTGATTAGCCACCCTTTCTGAAGCTGTTCTAGAAGCACGTCTCTGGAAACAGCATCAGTTGTGGCAGGATCAGGAAGGGAGTTGGAACACCAGGTCATTTCAGCATCCCCGAAAGTGAATCTTGTCAAGGCTGCACTCTTGGTATTTCATTCTGTAATATATAAACTTACAACCAATATTTAGTTCTATAATGATATTTGTATGGAATGTGCAGTACTCAGATCAGTTAAGGATGAATTTTTCTTTTTGTGTGAGCAGGTGAAAGACTTTTTATGAGGTAGTTTGATCAATAACAAATTATAATTCTTCATTCATGCCCTATGAAAGGATGGTATGATGAATTTGGAGGACTCTGTAGCCATCAAAATTTCATTGGCTATGTATAGCTGAAGTTCTGGCTAGAGACATTTTTATGTATAAGTCAGTTTTAGGGCTGTTCCCATGTAGAGGGATCAGCAAATCATGTTACCCATCCTGTTTGGTCTTCTTGATTTTTTTCCTTCCTGTTTGCAGCCAAGGTCTTCAGGGAGTCTTTATCAGATCTGATCCTTATTACTTTGGAAGGAATCCAAAGCCTTTTCTTTTCTGTTAACACAAATACAGAGCCTCTCTCCCCAAATAGCATGTCCTTGATCCTACAACCAGAAGTCACCAAAAGTATAGATTGATTCAATTTAGCACTATCTTTTTATTTAGGTCTGCTCTACTTTGACCTTTCAAACAGAGGGTTTGTAATACCATTATAACCACCAAACTTATAACCACTATCATTTTAATAATTAAAACAAAACCAATTAAAACAATTATTATTATTTATTAAGCTAGGGTTTCTCTGTGTAACCCAAGCTGACCTGGATTTGTTTGTAGATTAAGTTGGCTTCAGGCTCACAAGAAACCTGTCTTTGCCTCTGTCTCCTAAGCATTGAGATGAAAGGCCTGGATTTATTCATTCAACCATGTATTATTAAAATATTTTGCAGCCGGGCAGTGGTGGTGCACTCCTTTAATCCCAGCACTTGGGAGGCAGAGGCAGGTAGATTTCTGAGTTCGAGGCCAGCCTGGTCTACAGAGTGAGTTCCAGGACAGCCATGGCTACACAGAGAAACCCTGTCTCGAAAAACCAAAAACAACAACAACAACAAAAAACCAAACCAAACCAAAACAAAACAACAAAAACATTTTGTACAGCCTGGTCTGTGTGTCAACTTGACACAAAGTGGAGTTATCACAGAGAAAGGAGCCTCCCTTGAGGAAAAGCATCCATGAGATCAAGGCATTTTCTCAATTAGTGATCAATGTGGGGAGGACTCATTGTGGGTGGTGCCATCTCTGGGCTGGTAGGCTGGGGTTCTATAAGAAAGCAAGCTGAGCAAGCCAGCAAGTAACATCCCTCCATGGCTTCTGCATCATTTCCTGCTTCCTGACTTGCTTGAGTTCCAGTCCTGACTTCCTATGGTGATGAACAACATTGTAGAAGTGTAAGTTGAATAAACCCTTTCCTCCCCAACTTGCTTCTTGGTCATGATGTTTGGTGCAGGAAACCCTGACTATGACACAGTTACATCAGTTTTCATTTAGTGTTGACATGTTAATTCATTTTAGTTTCTATAATTTTTTGATTGTAGGAGGCACGCATTCTGCTCTCTGAGCAGCAGGACTTTGTTTTCTTCCTTGCACAGCAGGGGCTTTTAGCATCTATGTGATTAAGCTGCATCTCTAAGACAGTATAAAGCAGCATTTGAGAAGACCTCAGACTTGAAGTCCAAGCCTGCTGCTTGGGGTGTTGTTTGGTTTGGGGAGCATAGCTGTGTCTTAGCTTACACTATGAACCCCAGAATCATGTGTGCCAAATCCATGTATTTCCTAGTCCTAAACCCTGAGCACCTTGGGGGAAAACTGTGCGGCTAAGAAACTAATTCTCTCTGTTTCTATCTTAAATGGACAGCATGTGTTTTCCATTAAGGAATCTGAAATTAATTTAAAAAAAAGTTTTTGCCAGACTTTGAGGTGCCAATATGTTGTAAAATTTTTAATCTCAAACTGGGATTTCTACTCAACCTTTGAGCATTTAGTTCCCCGATAAAGCACACACACAACCTTTATATTTACAATAAGCTTTAAAAAGCACAAAAGCTGGGCAGATATCTACCCTCTGTGATATTAGAATCTACTTTTTACCAATAACCCTGAGTTATTACTTACTGTTTCATCTGGCCTGCTCTAAACTCCAATTGGCCAGCCCCCATGGCCATGTTTTCATGACTCACCTAACACATGGTGGCTTCTTTCTTTTCCTTCACTTTCTCCTCGTCCTCGAGGTTCTCCTCAGACTCCAAGCCTGGGAAACCTATACCCCACCTTTTTGTCTTTTTTGCCCAGCTATTGGCTGTTGGCATCTTTATTTACCAATTAGAAATAACGTGGGGGCAGGGTCATGGGTTTACATACAGACTTCAGGTCTTGGGGGCCCACATTTACCATTATAATAGACAGCACGACCAAACCTCAACATTAGAATGTAGTGTTTCACCCTCTTTACATAAGCAAAGGCCTTCTCTGACTATCTTTAATGAAACAGCTCTCTGAGATCTTATCTTGTTTGTATTTCTTTACTGGTGATGGGTTTGAAGACATCTACTTTATTTGGGGTGAACAAAGGGTTTTATATTTTGGAGGGAAGGTTGTGAGGATATCCAGGTAGAAAAAGGTCATTGACTTAAGGCTAAGGCTACTGAGATGCCTCATTAGCATGTAGAGGCATTCCAGGTGCTGGGTAAGTGATGGACTACCTGTGTCCACCTGGTTGACAGTTGCCTGGTTAATGTGCTCTGAGGCAGGCATGGAAACAGGGAGGGTTAGCTCTACTCCTGCTGATCTCACATTTGAGATTTATGGGATTTAAGCATGCTCCACCTCACCAGTTCTGTGTCAGTTCCTCTGGTGTGATGGTCCACATGCCCAACAACAAGATAAATCCCTGTTTCAGGCTCCACTTTTGTCAGTCCCACCCTAGGATAACATTACAGTTTTATCTGTGATTCTAAAGATGCCCATCAAAATACTCTGGTTAGATAGACCATCACCTGACCAGTAGAGAAATTTCTATTTGCAGTCACCAAAAAGAGTCAGTATGTGTTATCCTACACGGTCCCTGCTATGAATACATATTGCCAGTCACTCTTCATTCATATGCACTTGATTATTTTATGGGTGGACTATCCGTTTTATTTAGGCTGGAAATGTGACTATTTAAAATTGTTTACCTTGTAGCTGTATTCCTTGTTTCTTATAGCCATAGCTGTTTGTGTCATTCATTTCATCCAGTCAGTGGTGCTTATTATTTCCTGCTAATGACGTATGTGTTAAGGTTTATTGGATGGGCTTCTGGGACAGTTATTGTTTTTCTAGTGAAAAAAATCAGGCTCAGGTGGTACAATTTTCCTATTCCTCACCATTTTCTTGTTTGTAATTACTGCATAATTTGTCAGCTCTAGTAGCCACTCTTTGAATATGGTAGAGATAAATGAACCCACATCCCCTTTGACATCATAGAGATACCATGTCAAGCCAAGACTGACTTTCCCTAGACTTCCTTTTTTTGTTTTGTTTTGTTTGTTTTTCAAGACAGGGTTTCTCTGTGTAGCCCTGGCTGTCCTGGAACTCACTCTGTAGACCAGGCTGGCCTTGAACTCAGAAATCTGCCTGCCTCTGCCTCCCTAGTGCTGGGATTATAGGAATATGACACCACTGCCCGGCTGGACTTCTTAAGTGAGAAAAATCAGACCCTAATTCAGAAGTTGTCAACTTCTAGAAGCATTTGGAAATGTGGTGGAGGTATTCCAATTTACCGCAATGTGTAAAGAGTAAGGTTATACTAGGATAAGTTGAGAGAGTTACTTGTTTTGGTTTCTCCATTTAATTTTATCCCTAAGTTTAGCAATTATTCTGGATAATATTTGCTATAATAATGTATTTAAGAGTTAATGCAAAAATGTCATGATTAGCAAAATAACATATTAAATAATCGTAGGATCAATAATTGTGTCATGCAATCCACACTGAGCCTGAAGTGAAAAGCTTAGTAGTATTGATTTCTTTTCATTTTTTAGCATTTCTATATTTTGTTCATCAGGATTTTTTTACATTAATTTTGAAGTTTTAAACTGGCTCATATATAGGCTAGTAGTTACTAAGAGGTCTGCTACCAATGACTGTCTGGGTGCCAAGATGCATGTGAAGCAGGCAACCCTGTACTGCACAGAATCACTTTACCGAAAATGATAGCCATGCTTCTGTTGAGAAAGCCTCATTTGTTTTAAAACCCTTAGCACTGGGACGATTGATGCAAATAGCTAAAACAATTTTGCTTGATACTTCCTACCTTTGAAAAGGCTATAGATGTCATTGATTTTAGCTAAAGAAAAGAAGGTCATCATATGCCAAGCTGAAAGTCCGACTACTCCATAGTCAGATTGGAACACAGTACATGAATACAGCTAAGCTTGGTGGCTAGGTCATGCAATGTTAATCACTCAGGTATCTAAGGCAGGAAGACAATAAGTTCAAGGACTGCCTGGAAAATAGAGTCAGTTCAAAGCTTGCTTGGGCAAATTCCTGAGACCCTGTCTTAAAATGAAAAAAAAAATAAGAAAAGAAAAAGATAGAAAGAAAGCAAGAAACAACAACAACCAACCAACCAAACAAACAATCAAAAAACAGGGTTAGGGAAATAGCTCAGTAGAACACCTTTCTAGCATAAGTGAGATCTTAGGTTCCCAGTACTAGAAACAAATACAAACAAAAAGAATGTTGTTCAAAGCACAAAACCCAGCTATCATCCCAGTACCTTCATTAAGAAGCAGAAATAATCTTAGAGAATATGTAAATAAGGAATCATACATTCACAAGAAGTGCTAGGATCTGAGACTGAGTGTTGGAGGCACTGGTTCTAGTGCTATGGACCGTTATCTATCTATGCCTGTACCTTAGTCACTCTACCTCTCTGAGCATCAGCTGCCTTGACTTCATGTGATGTACAGCTTGACTAGATGATTTCTAAAAGGTTTTTGCCTCTGGCTATCTAGACATGTATTCATGTCAGAACTAGGCATGGGGTTTTAATTGCATCCAGTATTTAGCAGTGTGTGTAGGTTTTAGCAGTGTGTGTTATGTTGCAGTTGGTTACTATTATATATAATCCTATGGTTAGCTGCTTTTATAAGAAGTCAAAATATTTAGAAATGTGTAGATGACTAAATGCTTTTATATGACTTTTATCTGGATGTTAAGCACCATTTACATTGACTATACAATTATGCTCTCATTTCTTTTCATTTTTCAGTGGCAGCTAGTTAGCTTAATTTATTTGCTATTTCATAAATGATTCTATTATAGAAAATGCCAGGATAAAGGTTGATCTTACAGAGTATACATGCATTTAAAAGTATTATTTTGGCTTCCAGTCTGTCTGGGCCGGTGCCCTAAGCAGACCTTGGGTGCAAATTCTGCATCCAATCCTACAACACCCAGAGGAAACTCCACTCCCAAGCACTCTAACACACCCAGGATCATAGGATCAGAGGTGAGGAGGATACAACATCTGTCCCAACACCTGGAGTAACTGGGACCAGAGGGACCCAGGGACACAGGAACTCTACCAGCCTAGTGGCATGGGTTCCTTCTGGTCTGTCTGGGCTGGTGCCCTGAACAGACCTTGGGTGCAAACTCTGCAGTGAGTCTCATAATACCCAGAGTAAACTCTACTCCCAGGTGCTCTCACAGGCCCAGGATCATAGGATCCCAGAATCACAGGATCACAGAGACAGCTTGACTCTGAGGAGTTCTAAACAACCAGGATCACAGGAAGGACAGGCCCCAGTCAGATTTAGCCAGGGCAGGTAGCACTAGAGATAACCAGATGGTGAAAGGCAAGCATAAGAACATAAGCAACACAAACCAAGGTTACTTGGCATTATTAGAACCTAATTCTCCCACTACAGCAAATCTTGGACACACTACCACGTGAGAAAAGCAAGATTCAGATCTAAAATCATTTCTCATCATGATGATACAGGACTTTAAGAAGGACATAAATAACTTCCTCAAAGAAATACAGGAGATCACAGGTAAATAGCTAGAGACCCTTAAAGAGGAAACACAAAAGTCCCTTAAAGAACTACAGGAAAACACAATCAAACAGGTGAAGGAAATGAACAAAACCATTCAGATCCAAAAATGGGACTAGAAACAATAAAGAAAACAGAGAGACACACAACACTGGCCATACAAAACCTAGGAAAGAAATCAGGAGTCATAGATGCAAGCATCACCAACAGAATACAAGAGATAGAAGAGAGAATCTCAGGGGCAGAAGACACCATAGAAAATATTGACACAACAGTCAAAAAAAAAATGCAAAAACAAAAAGGTCCTAACCCAAAACATCCAGGAAATCCAGGACACAATGAGAAGACCAAACCTAAGGATAACAGGTATAGAAGAGAGTGAACATTTCCAATGTAATGGGCCAGTAAATATCTTCAACAAAATTATAGAAGAAAACTTCCCTAACCTAAAGAAAGAGATGCCCATGAACATACAAGAAGCCTACAGAACTCCAAATAGACTGGACCAGAAAAGAAATTCCTCCTGTCACATAATAGGCAAAACACCAAATGTACTAAACAAAGAAAGAATTTTAAAAGCAGTAAGGGAAAAGAGGCAAGTAACATATAAAGGCAGGTCTATCAGAATTACACCAGACTTCTCACCAGAGACTATGAAAGCTAGAAGATCCTGGGCAGATGTCATACAGAGCCTAAGAGAACACAAATGCCAGCCCAGGCTACTACATCCAGCAAAACTCTCAATTACCATAGATGGAGAAGACAAAATATTCCATGACAAAACAAAATTTACACAATATCTTTCCACAAATCTAGCCCTACAAAGGATAATAGATGGAAAACACCAACATAAGGAGCAAAACTACACTCTAGAAGAAGCAAGAAAGTAATCTTTCAACAAACCCACAGGAACATAATTCCACCTCTAACAACAAAAATAACAGGAAGTAACAATTAGTTTTTCTTAATATCTTAATATGAAAACTAATATTGCCAACATATTTTAATCGATTGAAATCCAAAAACATGAGTAAGTAGAAATTTGCTGGCTGTCATCCAGTAGTCTCTCTAATTTGGTAACTGGAGAAATAGGTCCAATATTGTACAATCAATATACACTTTCAGCTTGTTTGTACCTGACAGTGTCTTGCTGGGTTCCACATAATGGTCTTGAAATCATGCTTCTCCTATATCAGCCTCTCTATTAGTAGGATTGTTTATTTGATGTTTTTACACTATATTATGGTTTTCAAAACATCTTATATATTTCAAAAGTTTATACAGCCAAAAGAAACGGAGACAATTAACTTGGGAGGTAGCTTGTAAGAGAAGATCAAAGAGTGAGACTGAATGCTTTGCTTGATGTTTGTAACGATTGTATCAAGTTTGAAGTTATTCTTTCTCTGAGATGAATGCTTTACAAAATCACCACAGCCAATGAACTAGATTCTTACCCTCACCTAATGTTTGTACCACCCTCCAAGCATACTCATTGTTCATTGAAAGAGTTGATGAATGACTTCATGGATAGACCATCTTAATACACATACCATTTCTTAAATGAATGTAACCTGTTCTCTGTGAGCTGAAAATGATGACAATCACACAAGTCAAATAGCTTTGACCATAGCAGGAAATCTGTATCCAAAAATCTTGCCTAAAATTCATTCAGTAGAACTGTCAATTCTCAGCTTAGCTATGATGGAGGAAAAATCCTTTAGTGATGTCAGGATCATTTAAGTACAGCCTTATTGCAATGAAATCCAATTTCTAAAAATTGTTCTTATTTTGGGCTTGTACCACAGTAAGAGCCAAATTTTTAAGCTCTACTAAAAACAAAACAAACAAACAAAAAGACTTTATCTATTTATGTTCATTTAAAAAAATACTAGTAGTGATATATTATTTTAAAATATACAGTTAATATGTTTGGAGTAATTTTAAATTTATATTGAGACAAATGTATGTATTTTCAGTATTGCTATGGAGAAGTATTTATATAATACTGTTCAATTGATTGTTTTATATCAAACAATTTTTATAATACTCATTTTTATTGTTACAATATTTTATAAATTTTAAAGAGTATGACAAAATAAAAAAACAAAAGGTTAAAAAATAAAAAGCACTATTTTATTTTTCCATTTATTAAAGTATAATTATAATTAAAACTATTGACCACTGAATTAGAATTTTAATTAATTCCCTTTAATTGACTTTGAGTTTATAGTGAGCTAATCATATAGTATTTTATGAATCTTTCTACTTTAAACAATATAGAAATAATTTGGTCTCTTGGGTTACCTTGATTTTCTTTGTATTCATGTGCTTGAATATGGGTGCGTGTGTGTGTGTGTGTGTGTGTGTGTGTGTGTGTGTGTACACATATGCGAGCACATGTGTGAAAGTCAGGGGTTAACCTTGGGTATGGTTCCTCAGGAGCTATCCACTTTGTTTTTTGAAACAGTTTCTCACTAGGATCTGGAGTTCAACAAGTAGGTTTGCCTGGCTGGACATCAAAACATCAATGATTCCTGTTTCTATCTCCAGTGTGTGCCACCATGCCTGGCTTTTTATGCTAGCGATAGAACTCAGGGTGTCATACATAATAGTAATTTCATTCACTGAGCCCCTGACTTAAAAAGTGAGTAAGTTAGTTTCTTATTGCTTTCTTAGCAGGCATTAGAAAAGACATAAAGTAAGGTTATAGAGTTTGTGCAGGGGATGTTTGGGAGGGTTTATGGAAAAGAAGAGTTGTTCTGGATTAGATATTACTAGGAAGCCTGAGTACTTTTATGAGTGGGGACATGTTAACACATCTCTTTGACAGAGAGATTAGACTAGAGAGTGGCTATATTGCTGTAAGTGGGAGAAAAGCTACTGTTACTTCTATGAACCAGAAAAGGGGGAGTTTGGCTTTTTTTTTTTTTTTTTTTTTTTTTGGTGGGGAGGTCTGGGATTTATTTTCTCTCTGTGTTCACACATGGTTATGGAGTTGTCTTGGTATTTCTTTATCTATCACAGTTACAGGGTGGCCCTGTCTAGTGTTGTTGATTTAAATTATTCTTGTTGCCCAGTGGAGTGCCAGGCCAGCTGACAGTGTTAGGTGGGCAGGCCTCAGAAGCTCATTTTCTTTTCTTGCCAAGTGCCAGTCAAATTTCCAAATTTTTCTGCAGGGTGACTTAGGACTAGTTAACTGCATCAAAGTTTCACACGATTAACAAAGAACAATGCATAAAAACAGATTGTAGGGATCTTGCCTAAAGTCAATTATATATTATAAAATATAATCAGTGTATCAAATTAAAAGACAGTTACACCTTGAAAATTGTTAGGTGCCATACCTTTAAGCTGTACCTCAAACTGCAAATGGAAACTTTTCCATAGGTTTATGTAATTTTTAAATTATCTGATTCCTGCTGGAAACATTTTATAAGAGACCAATATATATAACAGTGTAATTGCAGTACATTGCCATCTAATTCCCATGTTTTACTCACAATTATATAAATCTCTAACTATTTAGCTTTAGAGAAGAAATCAAAAGGCCTGTCTGAAATCAAACATGTGATACCCCATGTTCTCAACTATGTATTCTACATTTATCATTAAGAGTAAAGTACACAATTGCAGTCTTTAAATTTATTCTAAAATGCGTGTTTCCAATTTCATTATACGATGTGGGTTTCTTTAATCTTTTGAAATTCAGAAAGCATTTAATTAAAAAGTATCTTGAAAACTGGAATATTTTTGGAAGTAAAATAATGAGATTCATAAATGAGTATTTTTCTAAAGAAGAGTTTTCCTCTTTTCTTTATAACATAGAAATTGACTCCTTGACAAAGTTTTAAGACCTTTACAATGGGTCTATGCTTAAAAAAAAAGAAAAAAAGATTTATTTTTATTATGATATATATATATATGCCTTTAAAGAGGTTTATTTTTAATTTTAATTGTTTCTGGGGTTATTGAGTGTGGCTTTAGTTTCCCATACATGGGCCAGAAGAGTGTGTCAGATCCCCCTAGAGCTTACAGATGGCTTATAGCCTGAAGTGTATGCTCTACAAACCAAACTTGAATTTTCTGGAAGAGTGGTTCTTTTTTTTTTTTTTTTTTTTTTTACAAGTAAGCTCTTAATCACTGAGCTGTCTTTTCAGTCTCAGTTTGTTTTTATTTCTAAGCAACAGGCCATAGTTTATTCTCATTAGCCTAAAGTCCTTTTAAGTATTTTTAAGCCAAAACTTTAGTACCTATCCTATTAGAATGGCTATAATTTAAGAATAACAACAATACATTCCTGGTATGATACCACTGTACCACCATTTTAAAAGACAGTTTGGTAATTTTTAAAGTCAACATATATTTACTATGTGACCAAATGATTTCACTCCTACATACCTATCAAACTAAAATTGAAATATATACCAACACACACATATATTTTATTTTTATTTTAAATAGATTTATTTTATACATATGAGGGTTTGCCTGATAATATATATGTATGCCATGTACATTTCATGTACTCTCAAAGGCCAGAAGAGGGAATTAGTTACCGGTGGTCATGAGCCCTCATGTTGGTACTGAAAACTAAAACTAGATCCTCTGCACGATCAGCAAGTACTGTTAACTGCAGAGCCATTTCTCTAACACCCCTCCATATTTTTTTTTGCATGTAAATTTAAAAAAAATTGTGTATGTGCATATGTGTGTGTGCAGGAGTACAGACGTTTGCGTAAGTGAATATGCATGTGTACATGTGCATGTGGAGGCCTCTGGCATAATTCCTTAAAAGCCAGCCACATTTTTTTTTTTTTTTTTGAAACAGGGTCTCTCATTGGAATCTGAAGTTCACCTATTCATCTAGACTGGCTTGCCAGTGAGATTAAGGGATTTTCCTGGCACCAGTTGTCCAGCCTTGGAATGACAAATGCTCTCCATACCTAGCTATTTTATGTGAGTTCTGGGGGCTGAACTCAGGTCCTCATGCTTGCAGAACAAGTACTTCAAAGACATAATAATCATTTCTGCAGCCCTCACTTAGGGATTCGTATAGCTGCATTAGTTACAATAGCTCAACCAGGCAATAACACAAACATCTATTCACTTAAAATGGATAAACAAAATTATTCAGCAATATAAACTCTTGAAGAATGCTAAGACATAAGTGAGCCACAAAAGCATACTAAATGAAAGGAACCAGGTATAGAAGTCTTCATAGTATATGGTTCCATCTACATGAAATTCTAGAAAAGAAAATATATAAGAAAAAGCAAATTAGTACTTGCTTGGGGCATGCAGAGGGAAACATTTCAAGGGTTATAAGAATTTTATAAACTAGATTATCCTATACTAGATTATGCAAATTAATATATAGCACTATAAATTTATAAAAAGCCACTGACTGATCAGTGTAATTGTAGGGGTTACATTTTATGGTATACAAATGACAGCTTAATGGTGGAAGGACTGGAAGAGTTGAGGGAGTTTACAACCCCATAGGAAGAACAATATCAGCTGGCCAGACCACCCAGGGACTAGATCACCATCTAAGGAGTGTAGAGGGTGGGACCCATGGCTCCAGATACATAGGTAGCAGAGGCTGGTCTTGTCTGACATCAGCTGGAGGGGAGGCCCTTCATCCTGCTGAAGTCTGATGCCCCAGCATAGGGGGATTCTTCAGGGGTGGGGTGGGAGAGGGTGGGTAGATGGGAGAGCACACTCATAGAGGCAAAAGGGAGGGAGGAGACGGAGGTTGTAGAATGGGGGGCTTGTGGAGGGATAACCAGGAAGTGGGATATCATTTGAGATGTAAATGAATGAAATGATTAATAAAAAAAATTTAGCCAGGCAGTGGTGGTGCACGTCTTTAATCCCAGCACTTGGGAGGCAGAGGCAGGTAGATTTCTGAGTTCGAGGCCAGCCTGGTCTAAAGAGTGAGTTCAGGACAGCCAGGGCTATACAGAGAAACCTTGTCTTGAAAAAAACAAAAAATATTTTTTAAATGACAGCCTAATATATGGGTTTGTATTATTTTTCCACAAAAATACTATGTACTAAGTGACTTAAAAACAAAATATATTTTCTCAGAGGTTGAAGAGATAGCTCAGAGGATGCTCTTCCAGAGGTTCAGAGTTCAATGTGGTTACCACATTGTAGCTTGCAATCATCTCTAATGAGTTCTGATGCCCTCTTCTAGCATGCAGGTGTACATGCAGATAGAATACTCAAATACATAAAATAAATAAATCTTAAAAGAACACAACAAAAACAAACTATATTTTCCTCACAGTTCTGGATGTTGGAAGCCAACTATCAAAGTAGGATTGGATCCTCTTGAGACTTGTCTCCTTGGCTGGCAGATCACTCACTACCCTACTGCTACTTCTCAAATGTTTGTTCACTGTCCGCATGGACTTTTTGAAAAGATAAAACCATGTCATTTGTTGAGATAAACTTTAGGCTAATTTATATTGTACTCTGTGTTTGTAATGTATAGAAGTCTTGGTTACTTATATAGTCTCCACTTCTGATTTTAAACCAGCTGAAGGTTTATTTTAAACATTTAAAATTATGGAAGATTTTGACTTTCCATTGGAATACTAATAATGGGAAATAGTACAGATACTAACTGTGAATTGTATGTGAACCGTATTCATGATTTTAAAAATAATTTTCAAGTAATATTGGACTCTTGGAAAAAACGAAATGGTACAGTGAATGTGTCCCTTCTTGAGATTTCCCTAACAGTGACATTTTATTTAACCATAACAAGAAATCAAGACACCTCGGTTCCCTTCAATAGTTCTCTTGTGTCCTCTTCAATTAGTCCTCCTCCCATTTAAAATGTATTCATTTTATAATTTTCATTTTATTCATTTTCAGTTTTTTCTTCTAGATTTATATATTTTATGTGTGTGTTTTCCCTGCATTTACATATATAATGTTCATACTTGGTGTCTACAGAGGTCAGAAGGCATCCATTTCCCTGGAACTGGAGTTACCCATGGTTGTGAGCTACTCTGTAGGTGCCAGAAAACAAACACAGATCCTCTGCAAGAGCAATAATGCTCTTAACTACCAAGTCACCTCTTTAGTCCATGATTTTGATTTTTATGTGTATGGTTGGTCTGCTTGTACTATGTGTGTCATTGCACTACTTATATGCCTGGTACCCACAAAGGCCCAGGTATCAGAACCCATGGAAGTGGAGTTTCAGATGATTTTGAATTACCAGGTAGATGCTGGAAATTGAACTTTGACCCTCTGAAACAGCAGTCAGTACTCTTAACTGCTGAGCTATTTCTCCAGCCCAAAGATTTATTTTTATTATTTTTAATTATGTATCTATGTGTAGGTATGTGCATATGAGTGCAGGTGCCTGTGGAGGGCAGAAGAGGATATTAGATGCCCTGGAGTTAGAGTTAGAAGTTGTTGTGAACCATCTAATGTATGTGCTATAATCTACCATCTGCACAAGCAGTGCTCTTAGCTGTTGAGCCATATTGTCATTTCCCTCCTCCAAGTTTTTCTGAGTTCCTTCACTATAGCTTAGTTTTATCTGTTCTTGCGTTTCATGTAAATGGAATCTGGAGTTAGACTTATATAAGATGTGAAATATAAAATATATAGAAATCAAATATAACAAATTCACATGAAAGATTTCTGGGTATTTTTACTGTGGGTTTTAGTTTTCTGAATTAATAGTCCCATTTTTAAACATGTAATTATGTTTTCCCCAAAATACATTGCTGCTCTTATCTCCTTCAGAGGTTCTTTGAGAATATTGGAAGAAGTTAAAACTGTCCACATCTTTCATACCCAGAAATCTTTCATGTGAATTTGTTATATTTGATTTCTATAT
>JADRCD010139673.1:0-18150 GCA_019843815.1 Montemys delectorum | reverse complement strand
TGTGTGTGTGTGTGTGTGTGTGTGTGTGTGTGTGTATGTGTGTGTGTGTATGTGTGTGTGTGTGTGTGTGTCCAGAGTATCTTGTGAAATGAATGTGGGTGAATGTGGGGGAAGCCTGGAGGGATGGGAAGCCATGGGAAGCCATTTAATGGGAAATCCTCCAGATTTGTGTGGGTGCTCTGGGTTCTAAGTCAGTGGACAACTGAGTGATGAGATCATGTGACAATATAGCAATGAGGACAGAGTTTTTGAGGGTCAGGAGTCCCTGATGCTCTCAGTGCCAGCAACTTGTGTTGGGGAGCAGCCACAGAGCACCATGGATGTCTATGATCTCAGCATGGGTAGAGGGTTGGTGGGGAAGATGCTAGGTGTAGTTTTCACTGAGGATGAAACATTTTCTCTTTCATTTTATTTTTTGTTAAATCATTTTGTTTATTCACATTCCAAATGTTGACCTTTCCAGTCCCCCCCCCAGAGTTCTTCATCACATTCCCCTCCCCTTTGCCTCTGAGATGGTGTTCCCCACTCCACCCACCCATTCCCACCTTACCCCTTCCAGCATCCCCCTTCCCTGGGGCATCAAGTCTCTACAGGATTAGTCTCACCCTCTGCAACCAAAGCCACACAAGACAGTCCTCTGCTACATATGTACTGTGAGCCAAGGACAAGCCCTTGTATGTTCTTTGGTTGGCAGCTTAGTCTCTGGGAGCTCTGATGTATCTGGGTTATTTGACACTGCTGTTCTCCCTATGGGGTTGCTATCCCTTTAGCTGTTTCAATCCTTCCCCTAACTCGTCCATAGGGATCCTCAACTTCAGTTCAATGGTTGGTTGTATCTGCATCTGTCTCAGTCAGCTACTGGTAGAGCCTCCCAGAGGACAACCATGCTAGGCTCCTGTCTGCAAGCACAACATAGCATCAACAATAGCGTCAGGGTTTCATGGGATGGATTCCAGGTTGGAACAGTCACTGGATGGCCTTTCCTTCAGTGGTACAGAGAGGAGAGCTTGGGAGCAATTCCATTAAACTTAACTTAATAGGATGGCTCATTTAGAAGAACATAGCAGTATCCTGTCATCCAGGGTTGCTAAGACTTGATGTTAATAACAGCCTGATGGTAATAGCTATCCCAAGTTATTCTCTTATTAGAAATAAGTAATTTTACTAAGCATCACATCAGACAAGCTCATTCTATACTGTGATGAAGTGAATCAAAAAGAGACCATAAACAAATCCATTTCATGCACTCTGATGGCCACCCATACACCAGGTACCCATCTCTCCTGGAGTGACAGCTTGAGCCTTATTCAAATCTATCCCTATGAATATGGTTTACCAAGATTCCTAATCATAGAATTCTCCATTTTCTGAGATAAGATTGATATTAAAAACCTTGCTTCCCTATACTTTCCCCAAAACGAGCTACCACAAATTTGAGTCCTAGAGTTGATCTTCCTTGAAGAACACTCACTCTTAATATGATATTAGCACTTACCTCCTTCACTGAATCAAATGGCAAACTCAACTTGTTGACTCACATGAAGTCTAGATGGGCTAAGGTTTGAGGTACATGATTGACAATCTTTCACCAGTGCAGAAGATGCTATTACTAAGTACGTAAACCACCTCAGAAGGAGTTTGATCATCCTGGGTTGATGTTTCAATAAAAGCATCCAGTGAATAAGCTAGTCCTCAATGTATATCCTTTGAAAAGGGTACATTGTTTTCAGACTGCTGACTTGAACAGAAATTGATTCGTTCAGGATGCTCAGCAAAGAACACACAGTGTTCATATCCAACAGTAAATTCATAACTGTTAGTATTTAGGCAACCGTATCATATACTTGTAGAGGCTGGCTTCTACCCTCTGAAGCTGACCCAAACCTTTGTGTTCAGACTTTGAAGCATCTTCATACCCACGGCTCCTTGTCTTATCATTCTTCAATGTGTTATAAAGTCACATTTTGGTGCAGGGAATCTCAGTTCTTTCCTTTCAGTTCTCACCCTACTCTGGATTTTCTAGGAGTCTGAAATTATTTATCATTGACTCTACTTTTCTTTTTACTTGAAATTGCATCCTTCTCTTCCTTGGTTATGTCTAAGAATTATGATTCTAATTGCATTTCCTGATAGACATCCTCTTAGGCAAAATAAATCATCCTTTCTTCTCTTAACTGAGGAAAATGTATTCAAATGTTATCTGCATCAGTGAGAATGTTGTGTTATGGTAATTCATATACCGCTTTCCCATCCATAGCAACATACAGTTTGCATGAAATGTACAGTGTGCTTCTATTTCTTTTTCTAAGACTATCAATTTGGAGTCGTGATTGTGTTCAATTTATGGTAAATAAACGACCTTTTGGTCTTATGATTATGGTTAACTTAAACTCCACACATGTTGTTCTCCTCAAACCTTTAATGACTTCTCCATTATGAGATAAAATGCACTCTCATTTGCTTGGTTTCTGGTGTTAAGTAAAATACTGCCTTTAATTGTGTTTCAATGGCATTTCTCTCAACTGTATTATGTGAATAGATTTAGAAATCATTGTTTTTCCATGCAACACCTAACTAGTTTATTATCATCCTTCTACCTAGCTAAGACATATTTCATCTAAGTCCAGTACATTACCACCTGGAATATCAGTTGCCATAATTATTGATATATCTTCATCTACATAAGCCAGAGGATATTAACAATATTTACTATGTTTTGTGGAAATGATGCTGATATTAATGCCTACAAAAGAACTCAGTGGGTAAAGAAAGGAAGCTTCTAGACAAAATATGAGCCTAAAGTGAAACAAAAGGGAAACCAACAGGCAAGTACAGTGTGATAAGTTCCTGGACACTACGTGGGAAGATTGTTTCGATTTGTGACCCAGTAGAAGGAACCAAATGGACATTCACCAGTCCCTTGCTGTAAACTAAAGGCACCAGATACTGGATAGAAACAAGGAGGTTACTACAAGCAAAATGGAGTTTTGATAATTTCTTTAATAGGCTCAATGGCTGTCCATCCATCTCAGAGGGTGTAAGTCTAATAGAGATCAAAAAGTTAACACTAGAAACCATGGTGCCAATGTAGGAAAGTGCTGACAAAAGACTTTACTTCTAAGTGATAAAATAGAAGTTTGCATTCTGATCCAGAAATTTTTATGTTACCTTCAGAATGAGATAGAAGAGGGAGGCTCAGATGTATCCTTTAGCCTAAGTCCTTCTAGGGAGATTGTGACTTTTATATAAGAGCTTTACTAACGCCTCTTGCAATTTTAACATGCAGCTGCTTAATTGGGTGTGTGCTGTTACATTTGTCATTTAATGTGTTTGCTGAAATGGTGGGATGGTTCAGGGAGCAAGTTTTTCAATGTGTTCATTTTGTTCCTCATCTCACATTAACAAAGCCAAGCAACTTTTGTTTGAAATTTTCCATGTCATTCTTAAGGAAAATGCTCATCTTTCAAATTACCCTCACAGCATCAAAGGGGAATACGGAAATGAATTTTAAAAGTTGTTTTATGAGGGTGGCAGAGCATGGGATGTAACTGTTTGAGGAAAGAGTAAACAAAAAATGTTATTAAAGATTCCTCATACTGGAAACAGCGTAGTAGAACCCAAAGGACAGAGGCAGGTACACGTGAGCACACAGACATCACATTTCCATTTCATACCTAGAAAGCCATCTGTGACTCCTCCTTATGCATTAGTATTTGGCCTGATTGCTTATTTTTAAATCTCCTTTCATTTTTCCTATGTTTCTCGAAGCAGATGATGTTAAAAAGCTTTCAAATGAACATTGAATATTTTAGTATATTAAAATATGTGCTATAAGTGAAGAGAATGTTTCTCCAGTAAATTATTCTGTCTCTAATGATACACATAATGCTTCTGGTATAAATATGTTGGTAATACTTTACTGTCCCTACTGAGATGAGGCATTGTTGGACTTGTTCACAATACCAATGAAAAGGAGAACAGAAATCTGCCCT
Source organism: Montemys delectorum (assembly GCA_019843815.1). NCBI lineage: Eukaryota > Metazoa > Chordata > Mammalia > Rodentia > Muridae > Montemys > Montemys delectorum. Next base: position 14,158 of record JADRCD010139673.1, on the reverse strand, counting down.
AAGCCCTCTAACCACATATTCTTATTGACTGCAAAACTGGTTGGATGGTTTATGGATCTGTATTTTCATTTGAAAAATAGAGTCAGTGGTAACTAATGACTGTGAAAGGAAGAGTTGCTTTCCTTTTAGGATATGGTCACTGGTAAGTTGTTCATACCCCAGCAGATGGCCACACACATATGCTCATAGGGACAACATCAGCTTGGTTATTTTTTTTTGTTGGGATGCTACCAATAACAATAACAAGAGGACATGAAGTTGTTGGGAGGGAGAAAAATGGACAGTGTTGGTGATATGGAGGAAAGTAGGGGGTATGCAGATGCAAATTATATATATATATATATATATATATATATATATATATATATGTATATATACATATGTGTGTGTGTGTGTGTGTGTGTAAATAATGGATGAGGTTTTCATAGAATAAAATATCAAAAAATTTATAAATCTAAATGTTAAAATAGAAGACTGTCCTATATTCTCTATATAAAATAACCAGAAAAACTTCAAGTGATCAAAGGAGATTTCATGAAATAAACTTATTTCCATGGCAGTCTCTGGCTCTGTGGTTCTTGTTCTCAATGCATCCTTTCCTGGAGTGATAGACAATGAGTGAGCTATGCAGTATTTACTGTATAGTGCTGATACTGTGAAAACTTCTATGGTATTGTGATATCACCTAGAAAATTGATCTTAGGAGAAAAGGTGCCAATAAGTATGATATAAAATTGGTGCAAATGTAATGAGTTTCAGGACCTCCATTTGCTAAATTATGAGAAGTCTGGGCCAGCCTTGCCTGCCCTGCAAAGAAGTAACAAGTGAAGCACAGAACAAGCTATATGGACCCCCACACACACTCACACACACACTGAAGATTATCTATCTTTAAGAAATATAACAGGTATACAAACAATGCACCGGCCAAGAGAATGCAGAGATGGCCCAGAAAGTCTGAGACTACCAAGGACAGTGTGGAGCGAGAGATCTTTCTAGCAAGGATTTCAAGTTCACACAAGGGACCAAAGGAGGTGCTGGAGATATGGGTCATGCCTCACTACTTGATCATTCTCCTGGGTGTTTTAATTATAACTCATAATATTCTCTCATATAACTCATATTGTTTCATGAGCTTCATATCTCAAGGTCATAATAAATACAAGGAAGCAGCAAGGAAGGTTTGAAAGAGTACAAAATCCCACCCAAGGCAAATTATCTGTCTCTTGATGCAGACTGGAAAATTTAACAAAAGGATTTATGCATCACTTTTTTTTTTCAAAATGAAATGGAGGTAGAGACTTGAATTTACTTTGCCCTTTTTCTTTCCTCATGTGCATATGTGTGATGTGCATGTATACATGTTTATATATGCTATATGTGGATGTGCATGTGCTTGCACATGCATGCACACAGATATGCTCAGGCATCTTCCTTGAATAATATTCTCCCCCTTATTACTAGTGGCAAAGTCTCTCAGCTGAATTCAGAGTTCACTGATGTGGCTAGCTCACCCAGCCAGCTTGCTCCACCACAGATTCTCTTACTTACTTTTCTGTTGCTCTGGTAAACATTGTATTATTTGCCCTTAAGGTTCCAGGTGCATAAGCATCCATCATGATGTGAAAGAGACAGGCATGACAACAGTAACAGGATCCTGAGAGCTCACATCCTTTACTTAGACATAAGAAAGAGGGGGAAGGGAGAGAGAGAGAGAGAACTAGAAGTAGGCAAGGCTCTTTGCTTTCAAAGTCCAACTCACTGAAGGCATAAACTTCCCTCAACTGTGCCACTAACCAGGGACCAAGTGTTCAAATGCCAAAGGTGATTGGAAGCATTTCTAATTCAAAGAAGCACAATGTTTTTCATCTTGGCCTCCTGAGTATTGTAATTACAAGCTGACCGCCTACCCAGCATTTAAATGGGTTTGGGGATTTCAAACCTCAGTCCCCATGCTTGTTTGGCAAGTGCTTTAACTATTGTCCTCTCCTTTGCCCTGATACTTTGTTATTCTGTAGTAATGCAAAGCTACCATATAACAATATATAGAATCTGTGTGGTTTGAAAAGGAATGGTCCTCATAGATTCATGTCTTTGAATGCTTGAACTGTAAGGAGTTGCACTATTAGGAGGTGTGGCCTTGTTGTCACTGGAAGGACGTATGTCACTGTGGAGATGGGCTTTAAGGTCTCAAATACTCAAGCAATGATGAATGTGGAACCTTCTCCTTCTGCTGCCTGTGGATCAAGATATAGAATTCTCAGCTCTGTCTGAATACTACCACGTTTCCTGCCATGAAATTAATGGACTAAGCCTCTTGTACTAGTTTGAATATACTTAGCCCAGGGAGTGGCACTCTTAGGAGGCGTGGCCTTGTTTAAGTAAATGTGGCCTTGTTGGAGGAAGTATGTTACTGTGGGAGTAGGCAATGAGTCCCTTGTCCTAACCATGTGAGAGTTAGTCTGCCTAGCCGTCGTCAGATAACGACATAGAACTCTCAGCTCCACCTGCACCATGCCTGCCTGGATGCTGCCATGCTCCTGTCTTGAAGATAATGGACTGACCCTGCAAGCCAGCCACAACTAAATGTTGTCCTTATAAGAGTTTCCTTGGTCATAGAGTCTGTTCACAGAAGTGAAATTATAACTGAGACACCTCTGAAATTATAAGCCAGGCCAAATTAAATGTTTTCCTTTGTAAGAGTTGGTAGCTCTTCACTGCAATAAACCCCAACTAAGACAGAATCTTGAAGTTCATGAGGCCCCAAGCTTGTATCCCTCATCCACTGAGTCTCACACTTCTTTGGGTGGAGCTGTGAAGTCAGAAATCATGGTCTACAACATACCTGACATCATGGTAAAAGCAAACAAAATAAATGGGCAAAATACAGAATATCCTAGCACACAAGCAATACACATGGACACACAGGAAAAAAATGTATGCTATGAGAACATTGTTTACTGTTTTAAACAGAAGGCTCACAAGGCTTTATGTGGCCCAGGAAGCAATGGAACAAATTTCATGATAACATAAATAATGATGTTCTAACCCATGCAGAGACTTCCAATAGACACCCATGTAGCCTGTACAGCCTGCTTCAGCATCTTTACTCAAATATGCTGTACTTAATGCACATCCTCCTTGTTCCAAATTCTTAGACAATTGTGAGTTCTTTTTACGACACAATCACATCACAATAGCTCTGACACACTGACATAGTCCGGTGTGTCAAGATACACTAGTCAGAAGTGCTTTGCAGTGAGGTTGTGGATCTTGACAGGCTGAGGCTGCTCTGAGTTCCTCATCTGACCCGTGATGATTTTGCTCAACAATGAGGAGCTCCAGGGCTTTGGATGCAGCTCCTAGGAATTTAACTGTGTAGATTACTGAGAGTGACAGTCGATGTCTATGGGAGCACATAACAAGAAGGGAACTCACATTCCCAGCTATTCAGAATAAATAGCAGTGGTCCCTAATTCGGGACAGATAAGCATGTCCACTGTGACTTTAACAGAAGAGACTCCAACTCTAACTCCAACTCCATTTCTACTTGCTCTATAGCATATTGTCCCTAAAAGCTGGTCCTGGTGAGCCTGGGGTGGGTGTCAGGAGCTGAGCTGAGTTGGGCAGGAGTGTTGAGATAGATACAATTAAAGAGTTAATCCTGTACTCACTACAGTGGTGTGTACCCAACATTACAGCCCGAGCATCTGCTGAATCTCTCTCTCATATCCTCCCCTAGAACAATATACCAACACAGACACAGAGGTCACTGACTACCAAACCTGAGCAAGAATATTCACTAGGTGTATGGATCTTGAAATGCATGTGTGAATAGGAGAGGGAAGATGATTTGAAGAACATCTGAAATGGAAAAAGAGATTGAGTCAACAGTGTCTCTGAGGTTTGTTACTCTACCTTCATCAGGCAGCAGAGGCAACTGAAAACGGCTTCTCCAAAAGGCCTCTGATACGGCAGATACCGAGAACCGGAGGTACGGGTACACAGGTCTGTGCAAGAGTGTGGCTGCTCCGCTGCGGTTGGTTCTCTTCTGCCTTCACTTCACTCAGTGCAATGGCTGTGTGACAGCCTGGAGCTGAAAGACTGCTTCACAGTCTCTGCTGGTGGCCAGCCAAGTAGAGCCTTTCTGATTACCTCCTAGTTAGGCCTGAAAAATCACATCCAGAATTTTAATCAGGAGCCAGACTCCTCAGTGGGACGGATTATTGAGGCTCATTATATGTTTAAAACAGTTGCCTATGTGAACACTGCTAAGAGCAACATCTCCACATCCCCAGCTATTCTGAGCACACCTCTGTGGTTCCTAATTCAGGACAGAAAAGCATGTCCAGTGTGATTCAACAGAAGGGACTTGAATTTGAACCGTGTTTCTACCTGCTGTATAGCATCTAGTGGTTGTCATGTCCAGTCTTAACTCAGAAATAGAATGGAATCCTTTTCCTGACATAAAAAGAATGAATCTTGTGCAGCAATTCAGTACATCTAGTTACAGATGTCGGTGCTCAGATGTGGCACAAAGTGAAAGTCTTCCAGTCTTGCCACTTTTCCATGCCAGAACAAAACCAAGACTACACGTGACCTGTGAGCATCCCTCAATACCTATCTTATGCAGCACTGAGAAAATGAACACAACACCACTGCCTTTATACAGAAGGGAAAAGAAATTGTGTGAACTAGGGTGGCATCTGCCTTTTTTTAATTTTTTTTTAAACCAGGAATCATTTTAATGTGTTTAAAGTTTACTGAAATGTATTTATTAGGAATTACAAGGTATGTCTTTGTGGAGACAGAGCTTTTAAATTATGGTCATTCTGAGCCTCAGTTCTACAACTTCTGCTACATGTTGCTATGGCTTGAATCTGCCCCTCCAAATTTATGTGTTGGAAACTCAAGTCCAAGTACAACAAGGTTGAGGATAGGTTGAAGAGGGGATTAGGTCATGAGGGTTCTATGTGAAGGTATTAATGTCATTACAGGTGTGAGTTTCTTATATAGGAAACCTATCCCTTCTTGCTCACTCTCCTGTGTTTCTACCATGGTAAACACAGCAAAAGCATCCTCACCAGACATAGGACCATTCACCTTGTGCTGCCTATCCTGAAGAACTATGAAGCAAAGTTTCTTCTTTGTGAATTCTGTTATAGCAGGAGAAAACAAATGAAGACATATGCCTGCACTTTATGTGTAAGCACAATATGGAAAAAAGAAACAATTGCATTATATTGTCGGTTTTATGGTGTCCTAAAAATATAAAACAAAACTCTTCAAAACTTCCACCTTGGGGATTGGCTATTGTGCAACTCCAGTCATGTTGTTGGGATGAGATCACTCCCTTCCTACCATGTTGTTTGACTATCCCAAGATATTACCAAATATGAAGAGTTAGGTGGTTTTACCCACTGACCTATGTTCACAAAGAAATATGTCCATTCTTCACTGTGGACATGGTGACCTGTGTTCACAGTAGGCTCTCTTCACAGTGACCTTGCTCTGAGGTAGACTATGTCCAGGGCAGTGGACATCATGATATATACAGTTTCAGTGGCATCATTAAATATCGTATCTTCTTAATCCTCAGAGATTCGAAATTCCAAGAGGAATCACCCCTTAGTGATTATAGGTTTGGCCAGCTACCTCTCTGCCATCTTAAAGACCACAGACTTCTACCAATTCCTCCAGTCCCATAGACAAGGCTGGTATGTACAAGAGGAGCATAGAATTATAAGTATTTTTTATCGTTTCTTTTGGAAAAATATGAAAGTACATTCTGCTTTCTCCATATCTCTTTTGTAAGGCTATTGTCAGTTCGCCCCCAGCAACACCAGGAACCCTCCTCTTCCTTGCCTAATCCATGCCCACATGACTCAGTAAGCAAAAAATATAAAAGCTCTTTAGCAACCTGCCTCACTCCATGTGCCCAAAGCCTCTAGAAGTGACTGAACAACATTGAAGCAGAGGCCCTTCTGGTCTTTTCATCACTACAAAGGCAGCCAGCGAGAAGCCATTTTTCTATGCACCCTGTAAAGGTAGAGAGCCTTCCAGTGACCCAATAATTACAAAGTTGGGGCTGAGCTTTGGACAGCAGCCATGCTTCGTGCTGCAGTTGACTGTGTTCTGCTGAGTCTATTATATTACGCTGTGAAGTTTCTGAATAAACTGTACAGGACTGTCTGGACATGGAGAAAAGCCCACACTGACTCCTGTGGTATCAAGTTTCATACTTCTTAGTGCAGCAGTCATTTCTACTGGTACATTCAAGCATTTCAGCAATTTCCTTAAACTTTAGAAGGACTAATATGGAAATGGTGACTACATGCTCCCTTTTATTCTAGGTAGGTTGATTATGATTGTGATAAAACACTGACCAAAACCAACTTGCAGAAGAAAGGGTTTATTTCAGCTTACAGTTTTATAGTCCATCAAGAAGGTACATTGGGATAGAAATGGAAGCTGAGCCCAAGGAGAAATGTTTCTTATTGGCTTTCCCCCCAGGACTTTTTCAGCCTTCTTTCTTATGCAATCCAGGATAGCCAGCTCAGGGTGGCACTACCCACAGTGGGCTGGCCTCCTATTCCAATAATTAATCAAGAAAATGGTCCCCACACTTGCCTACAGGTCAATCTGATAGAGGAAATTCCTTAGTTGAGGCTTCCTCTTCCCAGTTCACTAAAGTTTACATCAAATTGACAAAATACTAACTAGCACACAGATTAATTGACTTACTTTTAATTTGTGACAGTGATATTTAATTTTTGATTGAGCTTACCACAATACCTCTCCACTGTTTTAAATCAACCTTTGCCAGACACAACCATTTCAATAAGTATAAGGCCCTAATCCCTACATACTTTGGCTATTACTTTATATGCCAAAGATGACCTGATTGTAATTCAGCTAAGGACTTTGAAATGAGTAGATTATCTTGGATTACCTAGGTGGACCCAATTATCCTTAAAAGAAGGAGGCAGGTAGATGGATGTGATGTACCTGTAAACTTGCCTTCTAAATAATTGCATTGCTGCCCACTGATTAGTGCTATGGTCAATGCTTCTCAGAGAATCTTCTTTTCACTGTGGGTAACAGGTACTTTGGAGATTTGTGACTTGCCAAAGTGCCCAGAGTAAGTGACTGTTGGATGTTTACCTCTTCTGAGGTACTAAGGAAACTGAGAGAACATTGCAGAAGAATGAGGGCAAAGAATATAAGAATTCGAAGAGTGGTAGAGGAGTTCTGGAAAGCTGTCCTGGGAGCAAGACATGATCACTGTACTTTCAGCAGCTGGGATTAGCTCCAAGGTCCTGCATAAGACTGGGTCTATTGATATTACATCACAGATAGATAACAAGTTCATAAGGTTCCCTCCCCTTCCAGAGAATTTATAACCACTTAATAGAGTTGCTTGAGGCTAGTGAATTATTTTCCTCAGTGTTGTAGCTACTGGTATGTGTCCAGGCTCTTGTAATTACCCTCTCAGCCATGCTTTTATAATTAACCCTAATTAAACTCATTGACCCACCCAAAAATGACATGAAGGTAAAGGGGAGACAAATTGGGAAGAGGAAAGAGTTCGGTGAAATTTAAGAAAGGGATAAGAGGTGGTAATGGAGATGAATATGATCAAACTACATTATATACACAATCATGCATAATTAACATATTCCAGTAAAAATTCACATATGATGAATCCAGAGAGATACTTGATAATTTTAAATAGGAAAATAGAAAATGCATAAACCAAATATAGAGAGATTTGAAGATGTGGGACTTGATATTAAAATGACGTGCATACCAAGCCAAGCAAAATCAGTAGCATGGAGCCTAGACAACACATGAAATATATTCTTCCCTTGCAGCCTGTCTTGAAAGCAGTGTGATTTCATGGTAATAATTTATAATCAAACAAATGTGATTTCTGATGGAGCTGCCAGGCTTTTCAGGCACTGTGTAATGTCATGATGAAGCTAACTCTTGCTTTGTTTCAGTGAACTGCAAGTGCCTTTGTGTAAAGCTGCCTTTTCTTTTATGGTTTTAATCTTGAAAAGTTGAAACTAGGGATAAAATAATGAATACAAATTAATTGTGGAGGTTTAATGTGAATCAGACTGGAAAAAATTGGAAGAACATTTAAGAAGACTGGAATAAATGAAGATAAAGCAGGCTTATTAAAGGAAGAAAACATTGCAAAAATATGACTTTTTAGAAGAAAATGCATATTCATAATGTTAAACCATTTAGAAAGATAATGGATTGTGTCTTGACAAACTACAACAGGATCCAAAAGTTTTACTTGAAAAAGAAATGGTGTTAAATAATCAAGATCATTTTGTGAAAGATTGAGTGTGCATATAATCAAGTAATGAAACATTAAAATTTATCACAGTTAAAGACTTATTATCAGTTGAATAGACAGAGCAATGGAACAGAAGAAAAGGAACAAACACAAACTAAAGAGCATTTAACAGTTTAATTAATATGGAAGTTGTTATGTTTCATCAATAAGAAAAATGGTTAACTTATATAAGAGTCCTAGAGTAATTGGGGATGCATCAGGAAAAGTAAATGAAGTTGAAAGTCTATTGCACAATATCCTCTAAAATAATATACTTTATGAAGCCAGAGACACAAACACAATCCAGGTCATGTAGGACTTTTTACTAACTAATAGAGAGAGAATCTCTTGAACTATACGGAAACCTCACCTGTCAATAAAAAAATAATAATGTTGTTGGTCTATAGGTTTAGGCGGGAAATAGGGAGGTGGAAGTTCTGGTACACAGAAAGGATTTCTGGGAATTGAATCAGACATGAGGGGATTCACCCTAAAGACAGAAGAAACGGTCACATGAAACTAAGGACTAGATATCAGCTACTTGTAATGACTTAGAGCAGAATAAATGGGTAATTAAATTGTGAGCTCATGGGGGAACAAGCAAAGCTTTTGGCCTAGGCTTTGTTCATGAAATATGAAGTCTCAAATGTGTTATTTCTGGGAACAAAGTGAGTGGGTGGAAAAACATAAGGTTACAGATGGCTTTAGCTACAAACTAAAGAAACCCATAATTGGGACTATAGGGAATAAGGCATAATATGGAGGTGTTAAGCTTCAGGATAGCATGCTTTAAGCATATGTATGAAGATCAGTGTGACTTCAGTGTGGTGAACTAGAAACTTACAATAGAGCAAGACAGCAGCAGCACCAATCAGGAGACTGATATAGAAACCAAGGGAACAGAGAAGAATGGATTAAGAGGCAGTTAGTATAGGAGAATACAAGTAGGTAGGTTTTCAAGCATCTTTTGGAGAATATCTACTGGGTATAATAACAGATTCACAAGAAAAGAAAGAAAAAGCATCAACTATACATAAATTATTGATGAGAATCATCAGAGAACAGTGCAATGGAACTTGCATTTCACTGCAGGATGGGTGGCCTGGAGTAAACCCAGCAGATGCCAATGTGAGCACACATGTGTGAATGTAGGAGTGTGTTGGTTTGGAAAAAAATGGCCTCAATATGCTCATATGGAACGGCACTGTTAAGAGTTGTGGCCTTGTTGGAGGAAGTATGTCACTGGGGTCAGTCTTTAGTTCTCAGATACCAAGCCAGGCCCAGTGTATCTCAATCTCTCTTCTAGCTGCCTGGCAATCCAGATGTAGAACTGTCAGCTCCTTCTCTGCACCATGAATGCACCTGGATGACACCATGATTCCCACCATGATGATAACAGGCAATCTCTAAACTGTAAGCCAGCCGGCCCCAACTAAATGTTTTCTTTTATAAGAGTTGTCATAGTCATGGTGTCTCTTCATAACAATGGAAATTTAAGACAGTCAGGTCACACATCTCCAGAGCTGTTCTTGCTATCTAGTTTCTATAAGTCAAGACATTAGCTTGAGGAACAGAAGGTTTGGAGAATAGCACTGGACCCAAAGTCAGTGCATTGACTTTGAGATGGTAAAAGAACTTTGAAGTAGAAACAGAGTAGTGTGAAAGTCAGCTGACATGATCTTCAATTGCTCCACTGAGTATGGCCAGAGCAATACATTTATGCTGATCCTAATTTACTACTGAAGGCTTATTCTACATCCTACTCCACGACAGCTCATTTATATATGTCAGCCACTTACTCTGTGCCAAGAAAATCCCAGATTGTTCTAATATTTTAGGTGTGAATCTTGAGTCTGAGGTGAGAACAGAGCCAAGACTGAATCAAAACTGCACATAGATTGGCCCTGTGCAAACCTTAATGACCTTGTCATCTCCTCTTGGGGTAGTGATTCATATTGAAGTCCAGGAAAGTGATTACTTACTATTATCCTACCCATGGAGATTGAAAAATTTTCTGTTGCTAACAGGTGGCTGCTTCATGATTAAGCAGTCATGCTCGTATTCTGTATAAGAGGGAAGAATGGTCTGTTTGTGCTCAAGAGGACTTAAAGGTGAGACCAATGTAATTAAGGTATTTGGACCCTGGGCTATCTCATCTCCATCATCAGTATTGTTCTCAATGGCAAATATGACTTCTCCTTAATTGAGAAAAGTGAAGAAATTGAACTTCACTGCTAATTGACTGGGAAAAGTGAAGAAATGAAAAGAACTTATCCTTATTGCCTACCAACTCATCTACTTGTCCAGCTGTAATTGGAGGCCATGTCATCTATGTTTCTCTATGAAGGAAGAACTACTTAGCTTACAAAGAGGAAAAAGAGTGATTAGCTATTTGCATGATCTAAAGACAGTATGAAAATGTCTGTGTGGGGTGGGGCATGTGGGAGATGTAGAGAGAAGAAATCAGTGCATAGTGACATTAAGAGCTCATTGAAAGGGAGCTGAGCCCAGACACTGTGGTGGACAGAAGATTCTAGCTGTGGAGCTGCAGACAGTGCAAACAAAGACATACATAGCCAGGACTCTGAATGAATCAAATGATTAAAATGGTGAGAAATCACAGAGAATCGTATATATACTCAAAGTGTGAATTGCAAAAGCTAACTCTGTACCATTTCCAGGCCACTGTCACTCCAGGAACCCTGTGTCCAACTCTCTGATCATTACCTAATCTCTAATCTGACCACTCATGCCATATACTCCTGCCCCCATACCATGCTTTAAGCTTGCTCCCACTTCCGGGTGTCATGCCTACTGATTCTTCTGCCTTTATCTCCGTGGCTCCCTGTTCCTCCCCTTCTCTTTCTTTTCCAAGTTCTCAGGTGAGGATTTTCCCCATCCATCCTGATATTTATTCCATATATCTGCTTTATTTTTCCTCTTAGAGTCGCCACTTGTACAATTTAATGTTATCTTGCTTATTCAATTGATATTATTTTTAATAGAAGCAAAATTAGTACTGAGACATCTGTTTTTAATTGACATATCCTGAGTCCTTAGCATAGTTTTTTGAATTATTTTACTTTTAAATTCTACTTTTGCTCCACATAACTACCTAATAAATCAATGTTTATGGAAGAAAGGTATGCTTACATAGAGAGAATTCAAGCTGAATAAGTAGTAAGTCATGATAGGTGATGGGCAGTATAGAAGAGAAAGGAATAAAACATGGTGTTCCAAGAAACTCAAGAAGGAAGACTAGAGTGTGGATACTTTGTTCCTTCTTAAAAGGGGAAACAAAATACCCATCTAAGGAGTTGCAGAGACAAACTATGAAACAGAGACTGAAGGAAGGACAATCCAGAGACTGTTCCACCTGGGAATACATCCCATATCCAATCATCAAATCCAGACACTATTGTGGATGCCAGCAAGTGCTGGCTGACAGGAGCCTGATATAGCTGTCTCCTGAGAGGCTCTGACAGTACCAAACTAACACAGAAGTAGAGGCTCACAGCCATCCATTGGACTGAGCACAAGGTCCCCAGTGATGGAGCTAGAGAAAGGACCCAAGGAGCTGAAGGGTTTACAGCCTCTTAGGACGAACAACAATATGAACTAACTAGTATCCTCAGAGCTTCCAGAGACTAAACCACCAACCAAAGAGTCCCATGGTGGGACTAATGGCTCCAGCAGCATATGTACAGCAGAGGATGGCCTAGTCAGTCATCAATGGGAGGAGAAATCCTTGACCCAGTGTAGGGGAATGCCAGGGCCAGGAAGCCGGAGAGAGTGAGTTGGTGAGCAGGAGGAGGGGGGAGGGAATAGTGTGTTTGTTTGTTTGTTTTTGTGGAGAAACCGGGAAAGGAGATATCATATAACATGTAAATAAAGAAAATATCTAATAAAAGAAAAACATAATAGAAAATAAAACAATAAAAATCAAAAAAGTCATGGTACTCATTAGGAAGCCAAGAGTTACTGACTTTGAGATGCCAGGGGGATTAAATGGGGATAAGTGGAGAAGCAGACACAGAGTGGGATGCAGGCATGAGTACTGACAAGGCATCTAGGGTATGACTATGGGAAGAAGAGACTCTACAGCAGTAGCTACAGGCTCCCTAGTGGGGGTCAATGGAAAACACTGCAATGGAAATCTGCAAGAGTTTTGATAAGTACAGAGTTAGAGGGTATAGCAATGAAATGGGAGCTAATATCTTTTTTTAAAAAAACTTTTATTGGATTATGATGAGAAAAGTTACATGATTTCAATTTATCTGAATTTGTTAACATTTAAAAACATATTTTAAGTAAATAGAATTAAATCACATTCTTGTTTCCCTTTTGTACACCTACTCCTCCCAGAGACCCCCCTTAAATACCTACAATATCTTTTTTGTCATATTCCTTAAAATTTATAAAATATTATAATACAAATAAGTATTATAAAAGTTGTTTGATATAAAATAACAATCAATTTAACAGTCTTATGTAGATGATCATCTACAGCAATAGTGAAAATACATTGTTCTCAATATAAATTTTACATAGCTCCAAACATATTAACTGTATACTTCAAAATAATACATCACTACTGGTATTTTCCTAAATGAACATAAATACACAAAGTCTTTTTGGTTTGTTTTGTATTTAGTAGAGTTTAAAATCTTGCTTTTAAAGAAATACAGGAGAAAACAGATAAAGAGGTACAAGCCCTTAAAGAGGAAACAAAAAAATCCCATAAAAAATTACAGGAGATCACAAGCAAACAAATAGAAGCCTTTAAAGAGCAAACCCAAAAATCCCTTAAGGAATTGCAGGAAAACACAAACAAACAGTGGAAGGAATTGAGTAAAATCATCAAGGACCTAAAAATGGAAGTAGAAACAATAAAGAAATCACAAAAGGAGACAACCCTGGAGTTAGAAATCTTAGGAAAAAAGTCAAGGAACATAGATGCAAGCATCACCAACAGAATACAAGAGATAGAAGAGAGAATCTCAGGGGCAGAAGATAACATGGACAACATTGACAGAACAGTCAAAGAAAATGCAAAATACAAAAAGACCCTAACCCAAAACATCCAAGAAATCCAGGACACAATGAGAAGACCAAACCTAAGGATAATAGGTATAGAAGAGAGTGAAGACCTCCAACTTAAAAGGCCAGTAAATATCTTCAATAAAATTATAGAAGAAAACTTCCCTAACCTAAAGAAAGAGATGCCCATGAACATACAAGAAGCCTATAGAACTCCAAATAGACTGGACCAGAAAAGAAATTCCTCCTGCCACATAATAGTAAAAACATCAAATGCACAAAACAAAGAAAGACTACTAAAAGCAGTAAGGGAAAAAGGTCAAGTAACATATAAAGGCAGGCCTATCAGAATTATACCAGACTTCTCACCAGAGACTATGAAAGCTAGAAGATCCTGGGCAGATGTCATGCAGACCCTAAGAGAACACAAATGCCAGCCTAGACTACTATACCCAGAAAAACTCTCAATCACCATAGATGGAGAAACCAAAGTATTCCATGACAAAACCAAATTCACACTATGTTTCCACAAATCCAGCCCTTCAAAGGGTATTAAATGGAAAACTCCAACACAAGGAGGTGAACTATATCCCTGAAAAAGCAAAAATGTAATCTTCCAACAAAACTAAAAGAAGATAGACACATGAACGCAATGCCAGCTCTAACTACAAAAGTAACAGGAAGCAACAATTACTTTTCCTTAATATCTATTAACATCAACGGACTCAACTCACCAATAAAAAGACATAGACTATCAGATTGGGTACG